>OX451217.1:142306436-142599466 GCA_949628195.1 Phasia obesa
AGGCATAGTCTGCAAGTATCATCTTTCTTTTGATTTTCATTTTGTTAAGATGATACTTGAAGTTTCCGCGATCTGTCACTAACAAACACAGTTATTAGCTTAAGGTACTTCATCAGGATTTACATTCTCTTATTACTTAGTTTTGCTTTCTTATCACTGAGAACACGCTTGAATCGCCTTTAGGATGAGTTCTGCATGGCATTCACACGTAGCTGGGGTCTACCTATGAATTTCAGTCCCGAGAAGACAAGTTCAGTTCTCGTATATAGTAATCAAAATTGTCCTTTTTTCTAATTACAATGGCTTTATCAGCCATTTTCATCATCAGTTTTCTTATAGTAAGGAAGGAAGTAACTACTTACGAATTTGTGTATGCCTCACCACAGCTGACAAGGGTATACAAATATAAATTGGTCAATACTTTTGTAATTTGAACAGTTATCAATTCCAACCCAATGGGGTATATATAGATATATGGGATCCTTATTCTAAGTCATTTTAGTGACGTCCGTAATCAGGTTAAAATCAGTTTTTCCAAAGCCACAGAAGAGCTACGTGCTGGGTAAAACACCACTTCTACCTGTAGTTTTTTCACATCTATCTGGTTGTTTTTGATTGTTTCGCCGCTTGTTATGATATTCATTTACTTCTGCGGTAATAAACATTAGACGGCGGCAAATGGACTGCAAGGAGTGCTGACGGACGGACCTCCGTGTGTTTTTGGTAAGGTTAGGTTAGATTGGTTTGGTTTATTTTGCTTTAATCTGTACTCTAAAAGGCACTATGTATACCATCAGAGGCAACCAATGAACCTTTGGGGCGGCCAAAGGGAACCGGCCGCAGTCAGCATACTACCTGGTCCGTTTTATTTTTTCAACATGTAACAATATATTTCGTTTTCTTTACATCTGTCCTTAATGCTTAAAAAATTAAATGCTGAGATATCATTTCTTCGCGGACAAACGTTTATGTAAATTTATTTAATTTGGTCAATCATGGTTAATAATAATAGTTTGTGAATAATGCGTTATGGAGTTGTTACAGTGCACAGTGGGGCAAAATGAAAAAAATATTTTAGAAATAATTCGGCCATTTGTAAAGGGCGAGGCCAATTGATCCAAAATTTTTAAAATCAGACAAAATATGAAGAAATGGCAAGCTGCAAAAGAATTTGCAGGTGCGAGTTACGAACTTTGACACCACATAGCTCCACCCCTGGAAAGTGTATGTTACCCAGCTTCAAAATTTAAGCTCAGATACTCCTCTGCTATGTTCATGTCAAATTTTGGATCAATCCTACAAGCCCTATACAATTGGCTGAGTTATTCCCAAAATATTTTGATTCTGTCGCACGGTGCATTGGAGATTAGGGAAGAATTATTTTTGCTTAAACGGGAAACCCTAAGAATTTTAATTTAAATTTAAAATTCTTAAAACCAAAGTACAACACATACGATCACACATCAGCCAAGAAGTAAGAAATGCAAAAATAATATAAAACCAGGGTTTAAAAAAATTGTTGATAAATTTGTGAACTGAATCTCATTATAGCTGTTTCTATGAAGAGGCACCATAAAAACAGCGAAAAAATTAAATGAGAAATGTTTTTTATGGAAACAAAAAGGTTATAACACAGAATAAATAAACGATTGAAATGAATATTGCTAAAATATCTATGAAAATGCTTTTCGATTGTGTGAAACGTGAGAAAAATCGTATCTAAAACTTGCAAGTTAACTGCACTCTGTGAACAAGAACTTTACAAACATTTTAAGACAAAAACTTTTCACCACTCCAAAATACACAACAAGCTGGCATAGCCGACGAGATGAAAATGCGCCTCGTCAGAAAAGTAATTTTTTTTCGGTCACATTCGATGATGTCCAATTGGAGTTTCTGTAAGAAGCTACGTGAGAAGCAGTAATAAAGTGGAGTTTCGTCCACAAAGGTATAATTCTGACTTAGAGTACTTAAATATTTCAAACAAAATAAACCTGTCAGGGTCAAAATAACATATGATTTAGAAATGTGTATGCTGGTATTTGGACCACCCGTTATAAAAAAATTTAAGCTAAAGTGCAGACCTGCGTAGATTCTAGCAAAATTATACGAAATTAATTTCAAATTGTTGTGGGGAAAAAGGAGTCCAAAAGTTAAAAAATCAAAATGAATCAAAATGAATCAACGTGTGTGGCCTGACAATACTTTGTTTGATTTTACTTGGAAAATAATCCACACCAAATTTTAGGACTCTTACTTTTAAAGTGCTTCACATATACTTTATATCAAGGTACCCATCCCTGGATAAAATTCTAAAATTTATATATAATTCCAAAATTCTAAAAATTATTGGTAAGTCTCTGTAAAAGGTGTTTAAGGTATCCCGCTTTTAAAAATTAAAGTCGCTGTAAAATAGCAGTACCTTTAAAATATCCCGCTTTCAATTTCGCAATTTTACCGATTTGCATACTTTAAGGCATATATAATTTAGTAGTTTCACTGATTTTTCTCCACTTTCTCTTGGAAGTAAGTTTTTTTTCCAGAAAAAAAACTATCTAAGATAACTCCTCACAAAATTTTATTAAAATCCATCCAGTAGAATTAAGGCGATGCGAACACAGCCAGGAAAAATTTACTGTTTTATTGCATGTATAGACAAGGCTTTAGTGAACTAAAAGTACCCGTTTATAAATAATTTTTGGTAAGATTCCGCACTGTTCGCCGGGCTTAGATAACACAGTGCAACACGGAAAAAAATAACCATATACGGACACCACTACGTGATAAAAGACAAAAAAAAAAAGATCCCTGTCTCCCAGTTTTGCCCAAAGTCCTCCAGGTTGTTTTTTATGGGCCGTCAAAGATGTGGGGCCTCGATGTCATTTTTGCAAAAAAATTATCATTTACTCAAGCTCATATTTTGCAAACCGTTTGGAATTTTGATATACTCTCTGAGGCAAAGTTGTAGCTCTTGTCATAAAGAACAAAAATTGTTAACATATAAAATCAAAAAAAAAAAGTGAAAAACTTTTGCGGCTACCTAAGCGCTACCTAAGCGGTGTTAAGAATCATTCCTAGGAAGTTCATATGTTCTAGAAAGTTGTTTATTGAGATCTTAGGTTCAGTTTTGTAGTTGATTGTTTCCTTGAATTTTGAACGGTTTGCTACCTATGGACCTGAACAGGGGAAAAAAGGAAAAAAAAATGAATTTTTTAAAGTTTTTTTGTGATTTTGACCTTGAAGATGAAGTTTTTTTTTTGATTTTTTATGTTAACAATTTTTGTTCTTTATGATAAGAGGTACAACTTTGCCTCAGAGAGTATATCAAAATTTCAAACGGTTTGCAAAATATGATCTTGAGGAAATGATCATTTTTTTGCAAAAATGACATCGAGGCCCCACATCTTTGAGGGCCCATAAAAAAAACCTGGAGGACTTTGGCAAAACTGGGACACAGGGGTCTTTTTTATTGGTCTTTCATGACGTAGTGGTGTCCGTATATGGTTATTTTGCCATGACTTAAAAAATTACACAGTGTGTAATTGTTAAATTTAATAAAGCTTTTTTTTTTTTTTTAATTCGTCCTATTGTGCGGCATATTTGTTATTTGAATTTGTTTCAGTGTTAATCATGGTTCTTGAACGATTCCATACATATAGTGTTTGTAATAGAAAATAATTGTTAAATTTATTTTTATTCAATACATTTGCATTATTGTTGTTAATACGTCATTGTTCTTGTGTTGTTTTCTTTTCTTTTTTTAATTCTGATTTTATGGTTTTAAAACAAAAGTTCATTTACAATTTGCTGCCAGTATTTACACACATTTCACACAAATCGTCCATAAACTTATTTCCATATTGTCAAGCTTTAATTATTTAAACAAGGTTTTTATAGTATATATTTAAACTCAACAACAACAATAACAACAACGAGAATAATAATAATCACAAAGCCACCATAATGAGTATGTGCGCGAGTATGTGTGTTTAAAACGGACAAATTTATAAAAAATATAATATTTTATTTTATTTTAAATTGTTGATAAGGGTTTTACTTTTTTTCATTAAAAGGCAAACTGCATTGACGTTTATTTGTTTAGTTTTATTATTTTTTCTTGCTTCTTCATTTTAATGAATTCTTTAGTTCGTTATACAATTAAATTAATTTTGTGGTTTTAATGCCCGATATAATTTTGAAGTAAAATTTTTTTTTTAAATATTAAGCAAAAAAATTATGGCTGGTCAATAATGGTTTAAGTGAAGCGATAAAACATAAAAATGTTTAGCATTTCAAAGAATTAGTTTTACATTTCCCAAGAAATTTTAATTGATAAGAATTCTTTAACAAAACTGGATAAGACAGAAAAGTGTATCAGAATAGTATGCAGTATGTATGTATGTAAAATAACAATACCTCTTGTAAAAAGCCGGGCAGAAGGGTATCGAATCTAAAATGAAAATTTCAATGAAACAGGCTGCATAAATTTTCCAAAAATTAAGGGTAGGGAATGCAGCTCCTCACAATCACGCCTTTTACGGGGAAACCCTACATTTTAAATTTCAAATACCAGTCTGCTGTGATTCCATATAATAGGCCACATACCAAGGTATATTTATTTTACTAGGTAGTGTCGTCCGCCCAGCTGATTTAGTAGTTCGACATGTCAAAAGTTGTATGTGTTCAGAAATGTTATAGTGTAGAAGTGAGAAAGCAATAAAACACATACAAGCCTTCTCATTTTTCTTCTATGTTTTTTGACATTTCGAACTACAAAGCAACAACAAAATGCCATGTTGTTCTTGTATTGTTGTATTTGTTGTGGGGACGCCACTACCTAGTAAAATAAATATACCTCGCCACATACCATTTAATATAATCTACTATACCTGTCTATACTGGTTTAAAATTTAAAACCATATATGTAAGTCAAAACCACCGCTTTAATTTTTTCATTTAATTTTTTATTTCCACCTTATTTTCATTGAGTTCCGTGCTGTTAGTGACTGCCATTCTTTCGACTATAGTGATTTCAGTCGACCTTCTTCTCTCTCCCTCTCTCTCTCCCTCTCTCTCTCTCTTAAGTAATTAATACCGTTTGACAAAGGCTAAGCCATAGAGACACTAAAAATATTTTTATTTTCTCCATATATAAATGGTTAATGTCAAACTCCAGCTCCGCCTTGCGCTGCCTCCTTATAGACGGATTGGTAGCGCGCTAGTCTATCAGGCTGGAGGTTCGATTTCCGCCAAAAACTCTGGATGTTGTTTGCAGACAAGCAAAACAAAAAAATGTGCCTTGGACTAAGCCTAGCGTACACATTTAATATGTGTCTGTCCGTGATTCTAAGCGTTATCTGGCTCGAACTAGGACTTTTAAACACAATGTGAGCTACCGTCTTAGCCTCTTACAGACACAGTGTAAAAGTATCGTCTTCTTCGGTTGTCTTCTTGGCCAGATGTTACTTGAAATTTTAATGACTTGTCACTAAATCAGTTATCCATTTTGAGGTAGCTTGATTAAATGCAAGTTGCTTGTTCTTCTTGGCGGGGACAATAGTCCCCTAAGAGACAAATTGGAGTTCCTTAAGAGAGGTACTTTCGCGACTTGTCCATTTCTGTCGGATTCTCATGGTCTCCGATTTGTTTTATAAAAATAAGTATTCATAAATTTTCCAGTAATGGAGAAAATATATCCACCCACGTAGAGCATGTTATGCACAGGCAAAAGTCCATATTAGAACTGCTGGTCGACAGGTAGCTAGAGTTTGCTGGAATTATTGCCAGAGGCAGCCTCTTTAGACCTTATTTTTTTAAAACAGATTCGATCTGATCCTGAAGTGTTACATTAATAAGTCGATTATGGATAGCAACCGAACTGCAGTTGCGTTGCCAAAGGGCAACTTCATGTCAACTTTTTTCAGTTGCCAAGAAGTTATCGAAATCGTTATTTTGACAGATCGGCAAAATGAATCTAAACAAGCATACAATAAATATCAAAGTGATAAAAAGTCACTTTTAAAATACAAAAAGTGTTAAAATGTAAAATAAATACAAAAAAAAAAAACAAGTAAGAAAAGAGAAAGAAGTGAAATAAAATTAGCACACAAAGTGATAAAAATTAAAATAAAAATCAATCGAGGAAAAATACAAGAATTTTTTGAAATGCCAAGCTCTTTTATTTGGAGCCATTTTGTTTTCTCTAATTTGGCTTTAAAATGGATCCAATCCCTCTACCAGTCTTCTGCTTAACGTGTTAGTGGTCTAAAACTATTGAGCTTTTGGAAAATTTATTTTCAAGCTTCTACAGTGCTTTCTTTTGTGTCACCAAATCCTCGGACACCACGAGTAATATTTGTGGTTTATTTTCCATTTCTTGTATTAACGGCTCAATTGGTTGTCTGGTGATTTTTATCATTTTGTAATCTACAGGCTAAAAATATATTTAAATTTTCATTAAAAAATAATTAAATAAAAAACATTCTTACTTTTCTGTTTAACAGCCTTTTTCAATTGAAAAATCGTCAAAGAAACCAGAAAAACACGGTTGCCAATATCATTAATATTTGGCAACTAACGTTGCCAGCCATCAGTTGCCAGTTGCAATCCGTAATATAGATTTGGCAACTGGCAACGCAACTGAAGTTCGGTTGTCATCCGTAATCGACTTATAAGCTAATTTAAGCTTACACAATGGCTTGAGCAAACTAAGTACTAAACCTTGCAGAGACAGAAATGTGTATCCATAACATCTTTTCAACAATACACATTACCGGTGTAAAGATTCCTGTACTGTTTAATTTTGAAAACATGCCTAAAAAACTATAATGGATTTCTACCAGACATTCAAATAAAGCTAATTAATATGTTGTGTGTCGAAAACTACTATTTTAAACTACTTGTATTTTTGATCTTAACATTAGTTTATATTTTGGACTTTAATATCCTTCTTTCAACGAAGCCTAACAAGTACCACAGGAGATGTCATAAACGAAAACTATTCACCAGTGTCTTTAAAATTGTAACATTTTTAAATTTCCCATGAAACCTAAACAAAAAATACCCATAAACACCCTCTACATTTAATACAAATGTTTACAAAAAAAAAAAATCGTTTTAAACAACATTTCCTCTTTACTTTTATTAGTTTTGTTATAAATATCAAATTTCAAATAATTTTCTTTTCAGTGTTGCAAAGAAAAAATGAAAAAAAAAGTCTAGAGCTCCAATGTGTAGTAAAGGGCACGCATGCTTACTACATACAATAATACAACGATTTATCAAAGAAAAAAAAAAACGTTCTCAGCCAAGCAAATTAAAAAACATTTATAAATACAAACGGCAAAGCCAGATTCCAAGATTTAATACCCGAAATGTAAATTCTCAAGAGTTCTCTGATTACAATATTAATGTGAACACAGCTTATGTACATTTCTTTTTGTATCTTTGTAAATGTTTGTTGTTTGTTAATGGCTGTTCAAGACAAACATTTGTAGAGCAGATGTGTATGAATGTGTTTTTTTCTTTCTCCTTCCATTTACAGGCAGACAGAAAGCCTCGTTTTAAAAATAATATTTTTGTTGTTGTTGTTTGGAATGAAACTATTCAAAAACACATGTACTTTGAACAAATAGATCCTGTGTGTTTGGCCACAGTATAAATCTTGAAATTGGTTGTTAACAGGAAATATCCAGAGATTCTAAAATGTGAAATATTGTATTGTTTGTGTTGGAAATATATTTGAATTCCTTAAGGCCAACAGGAAATTTTGTAGAAGGTACGAGGGCGCTTTAAAAATTACCTGGTCTAACAATGACAACACAGAGTAAGGAAATAAACAAACCGAAACGTTTGCTTTCGTTTTGGAATTGAGCTTATTTTATACTAACCATTAGTTCTTTTGCGGAACGAAATCTTATTATTCACTTTTTAATAGACCTTTATTAATTTAGTTCTTTTCTTTTTTGTTGCAGAGGTGGTTCCCATACTGCTGAACACAGTGGCCCCTTGGGCCTTAATCTTACCGCCTTGGCACATCACATGACAGCCACTGTCAACAATAATATTGCTAATAACAATAACAACAACAACAACTCTAGCAAAAGCAATTACAAACTCAATTCGTTGCATTCTTCATTCAATGAATCAGCATTAAATCTCTCTAAATGTTCCTCTTCCCTCAATGTAAGCGGTGATGATTATTATTACTTTGTCAAACCCGAACTGGATTTGTCCAATCAAAATACCAATCCCAATGCCAATACAGCTGTAATAAATGGTGGTTCTAATAATTCAACAGTTAATATACCACCTGCCCATCAAAATTCTCAAAACAATGACAGTCGTGTGTCGTCAACACGCAACGATTCTAGTAATCAAAACAATACCTACGATGATTTGGACAATTCCTCATTGCGTAGTGGTGAAGATGAAAACTCCTCGGTACGTAATGCGGCTTTAAGTCATCAGGGATCCGATGAGGTGGAGGAACTGGAAGCCATTGATGCAGATTTTCCCTATCCTTTGATATTAAACTCAAATTCACCGTCGACTAATAACAATGGGCCGGCTAATAAGCGGCGGCGTAAACATTTACAAAGTACTGGCGATGATAATGACGAGGAAGAGGATGATGATGACTATGAGGGTCAGATGTTGCAACAACATCGCCATTTGAGAGCCCAACAAAATCAGGTAAATGGTCTGGCAGCTGCTGGCCTTATGACCGGCATGGGTGATATAATGCCACCGCCACAAACGGTACGTGAAGTCTTAAATTCAAAATTCTGTGGTTTCATATCGGCCAAACTCAACAGTATGGAAGACAGTGAAGCTGATAATTTAATGAACAAAATACTCATGCTATTGGTGCAAACACAAATGACACAAACGGTCAACAATTCAGCTTTAACCAATATACCCAATGGCCAAAATGATTTGAAGTGATAGGCGGAGGCACAGTGTTTCGAGTTGGAGTGAAAGAAAATTAATACTAGAAGTGCCATACAAATATGTTTTTTTGTGATTTTTATACACGATTTCTTTTTTAAACTGGTTTAAAAACAAACAAAAGAAAAAAGGAACTAGATTCCGGCTAGAGATTATTTTATTTCCTTTTTTTAACGTCTGAAAATGAAAAATTAATTTATGTTAATGTTATTTTTTTTTTTTTACTTAAATAATAAGTAGTTTTAAATTTTGAGAAGTTTTTAACAAGAAGATGTTCGCTTAAATGGAGTAGGATTTCAAGAAGTTGGCAATTCTAATTTTAAAACTGTTGAAGAGCTCAATTTACTACTGACAAAAATCTCCCAAACATATTTTATGAGGCAATAAGAAAATCCACAAAGTTAACATTTAACCTTCTCGAAAAACGACTCATATTTAAAGAAAACCTAGAAGAGTCGGAGGAGATATTCTAGCATTTAGAATAACCCCTCTAGCTCTTTCAGACAAGTGCTTCTAAAGTGTTTGTTTAGAAATATATTTTTTTTGTCGCTATAATATTGAGGTCTAAGAAGCCAAAGATGTTGCCGAAGTATGGCTTTAGCAGATCTTTATCGTCAAGCTGAAAGTTTTTAAATATTGCTACGTAGTCTGGAAATTTTAATTTTGGTTGGAGAAAGAGTTATGAAAAATAAATCTGGGGCCTAAGAGAAAACTGGGGCCTAAGAGAAAACTGGGGCCTAAGAGAAAGTCTGATTTGGTTATTTTTTAGAAGATAAATTTTAAACTTTAAAAATGATTTGTATTAATTCTCATTGCAGAAGGGTAAATGTAGAATTACTTATAACGTTCTTTTAAAGGAACGTAACACATTAAAATAGTTGTTGTAAGACACTCTTCCTTTTTTTCTTTTTCTTTCTCTTTTAATTTGTTTTGAGAGTTACGTAAAAATGTAGAGAAATCTATTTGAAGCAGATTTGCTCAAAAATAATAGAAGACAAGATTACGCCATGTGCATTTTTTGTCGTTAGGTGACGTAGTTCGGCTAATGTAAGGTTGCCAAGGCTGTAATCAACTAAGTAATAGGCAAAAATTGGCAACCTTGCAAATAAACTTTCGTAATTTATATTGAAACTCGTATAATTTATATTTATACCAGTGTTGCCAGTGTCAGAATTAAAAAAGTTTCGCTTTTCTGTACAAAAAGTTAAATTTTTTTATAAAAAGTTACATTTTGAATTTTTATCGTTGAAATTGTAGGTCGTCTTTTGTACCAAAAGTTACCAAAATTTGACTTATGTTACGTAGGGCCTTTAAAAGTTACGATAAATCTAACACATGTAACCAAACGGCATCACTGATTTATACTCTCAATTAAAATTATTAGCCAATGGGAAGAAAGTTTCATGATGACATCCTAATGTCATTAGGCAGAAAATTTCAATTTTATTTTCGGGTCGGCATAATCTTGCCTTCTATTATTCTTGAATTTGCTTGTTAACTTGTTAACGAGTTGTTAATAATTCCCGATTCGCTTTTGTAATTTTTGTTTCTAAAACACTTTTAAATTATCTTTTAAAGTCGCAGTCGTGTCAATACTTTGAAACTTTTGTTTCTGACTACTGTGTACTTGACGAACAACAAAAACCATATAGAGTCGGAGCAGAGTTTCATGTACTTGAGACTTTGTAACCGCAGCCAATCGTCTTTGCTCTCTCCCAAATAAACTCATGTGTTGCAAAGCAACTGTTTCAATGTGTGGACGAGGCCTATCCAAAGCAAACAGAAAGCAAGAGGGACTCAAACAATAGCAACTTTCATGTGGTATGTTTCATTAAAGCAGTGTCCCGCTGTTTTGCCGGACACTGTTTTAGATTTGGCTAAGTCAAACTTAACAGTATATTTTGATACAAAAATAAAAAAAAAATATTTCAAATAAGTATACAAATTCGAATTTTTTTTGGTCAAAATATACCGTAAGTCTCCAGTTAAGGACAGGTTTTTCTTTCCGGATCTTATTTCTTGAGAATTATTCATGTCATTGTACCTTCCCATAACTAACATATTCAATAAAATGAGTTGTAACAAAACATAAGAGCTTATGTGGACTTAAGCAGTTATTCCTTTTTGCCGCAAAGATTATTATTTAAAAATTTCTTTCATTTAAATTTTAATTTATTTGGTGAAATAGGTATAACCTAGTGTCTATACCTGACACAAATATGTCTTGACTCCTAATTTGTCTTGTCAAACTTAAAAAAAAGCATTTTTTATACTAGGTTTGCCAAGGTACATATATTTATGTATTGTCCTAGGTAGTGTAGACGCCCAGCTGATTTAGTAGTGCGACATGTCAAAAGTTGTATGTGTTTAGAAATTTTATAGTGCATAAGTGAGAAAGCAATAAAACACATACATGCCTTCTCAATTATCTTCTATTTTTTTTTTGACATTTCGAACTACACAACAACAACAAAATGCCATGTTGTTCTTGCATTGTTGTAGAGATTTAGTTACATAAATCTACCTTGAGGTTTTTTTATGTAAAGTTAGGCTTTTGTCAAGACAAATTTTTTGTCAGGTCTAAACACTAGTTACGAGTGAACAAACATAGTGGTGACGTTTATCTCGCCAAATATTTATCACATCTAGACTTATCTTTAGAAATCCTATTTACATATTTCATCACAGAACATCTTCTTTTATCACATTCGTTTCATATACATAAATAATCAATGATTTTTTTTTTGTTTTTTTTTGTAATATGAAATTTTTGGAATTCTTTTTCTTTATAGTATTTATTTTTTAAGCTTCTCGTATTTTAATTTAATACATCAAATGTTTTTTGTTTGTTCTTAATACATCTCGAAAAGAAACGAAAAGACATTTTTTCATAAAAGATTTTTCTATTCAAAGTTATTTTTTTTAATTTAAGGGTGCCAAAGTTATTAGTTTGTAATTTATTTTTCTTTTATCACTATTAAGTTACTGCTGTATTTTATATTTAAAAATTACTTTTTTATAAATATTATTGTAAAAGTAATATTAGCAAAAGTAATATCTATACATAAAATCAACCAAATAAATATTAAATATATTGAAGTTTTGTTATAATGCAACAGAATTTAAAAAAAGAGTTTTAATTAAAAATTTCCATTAGGATTATTAAATACATAAGTATACACTAACAATCATATGATTAGATTCACTTAAATTTCTGTTATAATTTTTAAATTTTTTTGTCGACAGCCACCTAAAATTTTAATACCATCGGTAAAGACACCGGAATTTTTATAAGATTACAAAAATAACAACAACAACAAGCAACCACTATATATATATTTATAGTCTTTGATGAAAGTTGAATGCCTTGAACACATATAGCACAGCGGCTACACAACTACATGACTACGAACGTCATTGGCTACAATCATCGTCTTGTAGTCAGCTATTTAATTATATTAAATACTATACCGACATCGTAAACTCTGACATTGTTGTAGAAATATATACATAAATATTTTACTTTTATAAAAATTAAATAATTTTTTCAAAAAATACTTTTATCACATCAAAACAAATAAATATTTTGTTTAAAACCTCTTGATTGTACTTATAAGTACCGTTCCACACTTGCAATTTTTGTTTCTGCAACACATGCATATGTTGTTGGGAGATTAAATAAAATGTACATGGAACTCTGCTGCGACTCTCTATTGTTGTTTGTTCTCTGCGAAATGATAATGGCTCTATATAAAAGCACGATATACAAGTATACAGTCGTCAGAAACACAATTTTTTTAGAAACAAAAATTGCACGTGTGGAACGGGAATAAATAAAATAAAATATTTCTACCTTACACTTTCTTCGCTCTCATTGCTCATTGTCGCTTACAAAAATATAAACAAAGCATAATGTCTTAAACACATAGAAGACAGCGGCTACACCGCTACACAACTACAGATGCCGTTGGCTAAAATTGTCGCCGTGTATTCAGCTTGTTTATCATATTGAAGATGACAGCGACATCGTCGACTCTGACATTCTTGTATAAATACATATTTTTCTTTTATAAAAATAAAAAAACTTTTTAAAAAAGTGTCAAAACAAATAATTTATAATCTATACATATAATAAGACAGTAAGTCATTTTTTTGTCTGTCTGCCTTTCTGACTGTGTTCGCCTTACGTAAAAACTACTGGATAGATTTTAACAAAATTTTGTGAGAAGTTACCTTAGTACCCTGATTCCAATATAGGATATTTTTTTTTCCGCAAAAATATCTTATTTTCAAGATAAAGTGGAGAAAAAGCTGTGTACGTCGAGTTTTTTTTTTAGCGATTTAAAGGTACTGCATACTTTAAGCCATCTTTTATTTTTGAAAGCGGGATATTTTAAACAATGTTGTGCAACAGAGGGCGCTGTTTTAAAATAATGAGTAACTAATTTCCTGTCAGTCTTTTACAGAGCTTTACAATAATTTTTAGAATTTTATCCAGCGAGGGGTACCTTTATATAAAATAAATACGTAAGAGTCTTAAAATTTGGTGTGAATTACTTTCATAGCAAAATCGAACAAAATATTGTCAGGACACACACACAACGTGTGTGGGCATAGCTACTCTTTTAATATGTTCATGTCGGCCTGTGATATCAAATGCAGCTCAATGTAACATCCAAGTCAACTAGACATCAATGAATAAATATTTGTGTAAAATTAGAAAAACAACCCGCTTTTTTGTTTCATTTTTATTTAACTTAAAAGAAAATATACGAGGGCAATTTGATAAATCCGTATGTGCATTTAGATAAAAATTATATTTTCGGCAAAAAGTGCTATATAGGTCGATTACGGAAGGCAACTGGCAACTTCAGTTGCCACATACTCGTATTAATGATATTGGCAACCGTGTTTTTCTAGTTGTTACAGCCACAAGGGTGGTCGTGTAGCCATGTAGCTCTGATGTCGTCAAAATAATCATCTTCATATAAACGTGTTCATTTTAATTTTGACAGGTTGTAGTTGGTATCCTGCTGTCGTCTATGTGTTTAATGCTTTATGGAAAATGTAAGTATTTTTGAATTTTTTGTTTTTTATATAAATTATTTTAATTTCATGCAGGTCTACCTACGGTTGTAAGTACCGACGTAGCCATTTTTATTAATAATTATTTCAATTTTTCGTTTATAAATTAGTAAAACAATATTTATTTATAGTTCCAGCTGATAAACATGTACTATTGTGAATAATCCAATTGAGTAAAATTCGCAGTAGCATTATTTTCATCGAATGTGCGTCACAATACCAAATGAAAATTCGTTCGATCAGCTCTTTTGACTACAGGCGAAGATCGAAAGTTGCTCATAATTTACTAATTATACAATATATGTGTATTTATTACAATTTTATTACCACGATATTGAAGTTTTTTAACTTTAGATATTAGCATCAAAACTTTATTCTTCTGAAATGACTTTTTTTCTAACCCAATAAATGGATCATTATTTTCTAAAGGGAATTAAAAAGAATGCTCGCTATTTGGCTGAATCACTTAAACGTTAAAATTATTTATCTACCCTTCAAAACGGTAGCACTGATCATTAATCAAAATCTTTCAAAAAAAAAAAAAAAAAATATTTCAACACAAAAGATATTTCACACACAACACAAACACACAAGCAGTAAAATCTATTCAAGCATTTGATATACCAAAAAAAAAAATACTCTCGCATCCAAGATGTGTCAATGACCTTTTTGGGCAGAAAGGATGTCTTTGCAAACATCTAAACTGATAACCAAACTAAACGATTGCCAGACAAGCTGGCTTAGCGCAAATATTTCATTTCAAACCAGTTTCATTTTACGTCTTAATTTTTTTTTTTCGTTTTTGAAGTCTTTTCAAGCAAAAAGCCTAAAAGGAACCAACACACACACACACGTATAAAATAGTTTTAGGGTATAGAATGTGAAATTTCAAATTGTGTTCTGTTCCCATGTACAACGTCCTTAATGGTGTTGCGAATGCGCAAATATTCAATTAGACGCGTTTAAACATTTAAGTTTAAGGGATGTTTACCAGTCTTATTATACTGGTTTTGTTTTTTCGAAAGGAGTTGGCAAAAAAGATCTTTAGTTTCCTTTTAATCTTGAAACACAAGCTCTTAACATGTTTTCATTTACTCTTGATTTTTTCTTCTAACAATATTTTTCGTATTGTTTATTTGTGGCATCTACTACATCTGCCTTTGTATGGCTGGCTTCCTTTAGCTGTTTGTTTGTTTGTTTGTTCTTACCCTTATTAAGGGACTTAGGTAGTTTGTCTGTTCCCTTTTTTATTATTTTTTTTGTTTGATTGGTCATTGTTTAGTAATGTTGTTGTTGTTGCTTCAGCCAAGGTATATTTATTAAGGTATGATGAGTGAGTGAGTTTCTCTTTGCTGCCTGCCGATGTTTTTGGTCTTGGCGCATGCGTTTGGTCGTTGGTTGATTAAAAAACAGCTCAAACATGCCATAATAAAGAAAGATTGTGTTGTTTGTTACGCTTGTAAAATTAATGATTTTATGTTTCTACAGATGCGGGTTTTCACGATTTAGACACGTTCGTATGCTCAACATCTGGCTATAAATGGGGGAATTCCTTTTTGTTAATATTTCGTTGGGTTTAATGTCAAAGCGATTTTGTTAATAATTGTGAAAAAAAAACATCTTTAGCAGGGATTTTTTGTTGGGGTGTCTAAAAATGATAGAAATAAAACGCTATAGGAATTCAAAAAAAGTTTATACTTTAGCCTAGTACTCTGTTCGAATTTGTGAAAAATGTTGCGCAACATTTATCATTTTACAAGGAAAATTTGAGATTTAAAATATGATGTCTCGTGCTTTGGAATAATTTTACGATTTTATTGCTTTTAAATATACCACATTATTTTTAAAAATTATCAAAAAAAAAAAATCCCATTTGCTTTATTTCTGAGCTTTGATAAAATGTTGCTAGAAACATTTCAGTGTTTTCCCACAGTAAAGCCTAGTACTCTGTTCGAGTTTGTGGAAAATGTTGAGCAACATCTATTATTTCACAACGAAAATTTGATATTTAAAATGTGGTGTCTATCTCGCGATTTAGAAGAATTTTGCGATGTTAATGCTTTTAAATATATCACATTGTTTTAAAAAATTTTCCACAAAAAATTTTACAAAAAAATGCCACATGAAATAATGCTCATTTGCTTTATTTCACAGTTTTGATAAAATGTTGCCAGAAACATTTCATGTTTTTCCACAGTAAAAACATAGTACTACTTCTGCAACATTTTTTCATGACTTTTTCATACAATTTTTTATGTATGTAGTTTGACAGTATTCCGCATGAAAAACTGAACAGAGTACCAGGCTTAACTAAAAACATAGTACTACTTCTGCAACGTTTTTTCATGACTTTTTCTTAAAAATTGTTTATTTATGTATGACAGTATTCCGCATGAAAAACTGAACAGAGTACCAGTCTTTAAAGAATATTTTTTTTTAAACTGACCTAAGCCAATTACAGCCGGAATCTCCCAAGTTAGTGTTTTGGAACGCAGTAGTTTCAATAAAAAATGATAATATTGTTTTCTGTGACACCTAAAAACGACAATAATTCTAAAAGCAATAACGTTGGATTTCATGTCGCAAAATTTTTTTAGTCGTTGTAAAACCCAATTTATTGGAAATTAAAATGAGTTTAATGGTGCTCCACCAGTGAAAATTTGAGTTTTTAAAATGGTGTTCCACCAATGTCCGACTTCTCGAATTAAAATTTTTAGGTTATATACGATATAATGGGTGATTTTTTTGAGGTTAGGATTTTCATGCATTAGTATTTGACAGATCACGTGAGATTTCAGACATGGTGCCAAAGAGAAAGATGCTCAGTATGCTTTGACATTTCATCATGAATAGACTTACTAACGAGCAACGCTTGCAAATCATTGAATTTTATTACCAAAATCAGTGTTCGGTTCGAAATGTTCAAATGTGACAAATTTTGTTCAGCGATGAGGCTCATTTCTGGTTGAATGGCTACGTAAATAAGCAAAATTGCCGCATTTGGAGTGAAGAGCAACCAGAAGCCGTTCAAGAACTGCCCATGCATCCCGAAAAATGCACTGTTTGGTGTGGTTTGTACGCTGGTGGAATCATTGGACCGTATTTTTTCAAAGATGCTGTTGGACGCAACTTTACGGTGAATGGCGATCGCTATCGTTCGATGCTAACAAACTTTTTGTTGCCAAAAATGGAACAACTGAACTTGGTTGACATGTGGTTTCAACAATATGGCGCTACATGCCACACAGCTCGCGATTCTATGGCCATTTTGAGGGAAAACTTCGGAGAACAATTCATCTCAAGAAATGGACCGGTAAGTTGGCCACCAAGATCATGCGATTTGACGCCTTTAGACTATTTTTTGTGGGGCTACGTCAAGTCTAGAGTCTACAGAAATAAGCCAGCAACTATTCCAGCTTTGGAAGACAACATTTCCGAAGAAATTCGGGCTATTCCGGCCGAAATGCTCGAAAAAGTTGCCCAAAATTGGACTTTCCGAATGGACCACCTAAGACGCAGCCGCGGTCAACATTTAAATGAAATTATCTTCAAAAAGTAAATGTCATGGACCAATCTAACGTTTCAAATAAAGAACCGATGAGATTTTGCAAATTTTATGCGTTTTTTTTTAAAAAAAAGTTCTCAAGCTCTTAAAAAATCACTCGTTACAAACGACCCACAACTACTTTACGACTGGCTTACTTTGTTATGTGCCAGTCATCTGTCAAAAACTCGTTTATTTTTTTCAAAACTTGAAAAAAGAAAATAAAATTGTAATTTTTTCAAAAAATATTTTTACAATTACACGGTTAGTGTTAGCAATAGAAAGAAGATAGAAAGAAATGAAACGGTGTTACCATAACTAAATTATAACAGCCGTTTAAACATTCAGGAATAATTTTTTCTCGTTTTTACAAGAAATTCTTCTTAAATAAAAATAATTTTATTTATTTATGTATATTAAAAACGGTCAAATTGATATTTTTAAGAATTATATTGATTAAAAAAAAAAAAATACAAGTATATTATAAATCTTTACACTCGGTAGCAGTGTTAACATTAAAATACACCACTACTACTAAAAACTAAATTTTAGAAATGTAAAAATTTAAGTACGCAGCTCGACAGACAATTATATTCTGCATCGTATAGCGAATTTTCAAGGCTTTTGCTTGAGATTTGTCGTTTTGGGACACTGTTAAATTCAGGAGTAAATTAAATTCAGTTGAGTAAATTGCATTGCCTTTTTTCGACTTTTTTTTTTGTGGCTAAACGAATAAATATTTTTTCATGATTTTTTTTTCTGTGAAAGGCTATATTAACAGCTACTTATATTAATTTTTTGAAAAATTTATTTTAAAATTTTAATGATAAAAAATGTCGTTCGAAATTATAAAAAAATATTTTTTTGGTTAAAAAAAAGTGAAAAGGTTTTTCAGAGTGAGGGCCATTGCGATCCTAAAAATGCTATATATCACTATAAACTTTGCGGTCTCTACTTTTATACTGTAGAAAAAAAAAACGTTGCGCGTTTTTGCGCCATTTTTTTTTTGCGATTTTATTTTCCAAATTTTACCTTTTTTTCTGCTTTTGCTCATCTTGCAGAGGTAGATACGAGTAAGAAACCTTTTTGTCGGTCATGAAATGTTTTTGGTTTCTAAGTTGTTTTAAATAAATTAATTGTTTTTATTTTAAATAAAATTTTTTTGTTTCTAAATAAATTATTTATTAACTATACATATAATAAAGCTGTGATTTTCTGCCTGTCTGTGTGTTTGTGTTTGCATTACGTAAAAACTACTGGATGGATTATAACAAAATTTTATGGAGAGGTACCTTAGTATCATATTTCAAATATAGGATATTTTTTTCCCCGTAGAAATATCTCATTACTAAGAAAGAGCGAGAAAAAGTAGTAAAAGTACTCAATTTTACCGATTCAATGGTACTGCAAACTTGGCGGCAACTTTTATTTTTTTCAGCGGATACTTTAAAACACTATTTACAGTATTCTACAATAATTTTGGAATTTTATACAAATTTTAGATTTTTTATATAAAGCCTATGATTCTGATTAATTGCCCAGGCTTGGGAACCTTTATATAAAGTAATTACATAAACCATATCTGAAGCACTATAAAATTAAGAATCTTAAAGTGGATTACTTTTAAAGCAAAATAAGGACGTTGACGAATTTGCAGGCACAGCTAGTTACGAATAAATTAATTATTCTCAGATAAATTAAATACTATAAAGGAATAAAGTAATAAATTACAAACATTACTTTTATTAATATTCTTCTCTTCGACATAAAAGCTTAAAGCTTAAATGAATATTTTTTGGAAATTAGCAAAAAAAAATTTATTTTTAAAAATTCACTTGGACGTTTCGTGGGATGTGATTGGAGGAATACCACCTCTGCTGATAAAAACTTAAATTTTTTTTAATGTTATTAAGGCTTATGTAATCCATTCCTTTTAATAATTACATTGTTGTTACAAATATATTTTTTGTCACCGCCCACAAAAGGGAAAGGGGCGAAAAATGTAATTTTAGGATGTTCAGGGTCTAAGTTTAGGTTTTTGAACATTAGCTGACTATAAAAGTTGAATTTGCTAAACAAAAGTATGGGAAAACTTAAAAAAAGGTTTTTTCAGAGGTAGGATTAGTTCTTCTAAGGGGGACTTTTTTCTCCTTGGTCCGATTTTGCTTATTTTATAGCTTTATATTACAGTCTATTTTATAGCTGTATTTTTATAGCTTTTTTTTCCAGCTTATGACCATAAGAGATTTTTCTGTTAAGTTGAGGTACATCGGATATAATCAGACAATTTTATGGACTTCTTAACGAGGTGCTATTGCATCTGGAGGGCTTTTAGAGTTTAACCCATCCACCTGTTGCTAGGTATTCTTGTCCACCTCTTCTGACTAATATAAATAGCAGTTTATTCAGAGTCCACTTCTTGCCAGACTTTTTTCTCCGTCCCTTTCGGGTTCTCATCAAAAGTAGGACTTCATAAAATTGCAAATAATGAGGAAGAGCTTAATATACTCAGATAAGTCAATATTCAAACTAAAACTCGATCGGCAACCAGAGTTCAGTCGACTCAATTTTGCCAGCCTACTAGCTGCCGAACTACTGACAGTATAATCATTTACGGTTGGACATACGCTTGTGCCTGGCAGCCGAGGACAAAAAAAAAATTTGAGATTGCTGAAAATATGAAATATTTTCACTACCTTCCAGAATCATTTAAGGTTTATATGATATACTATTTTGTTTGAAATAATCACATCTCGAGTTGCAGATTTTTTCCAAAAAATTTTTCTCACCCTACTGTGCATACGATTCAGAGTCCTATGGGAAAGTATTTGTGTCGTTAACACTTAAAATACTTTGCTGAAAATTAAAAAATAAATTTTTGAAGTTTTGAATTAAATTTCTGATCCTCTATTAAATTACTTTCAAAATTTTTAATACAAAATTTAAAATTTTTTGTTTATAATAATAGAAAAATACAAAAAAAAATCAAAAAACAAACAATATATTGTGGTGGTTTATTAAAGAAAAATATATTTTATAGCATTGTACTTTAAACGCGATTAACATTAACAGTTTAATCACAACATTATCAAAATATTTTTTTTTTTATTAAAAAACCAAGAAAAATTACTTCCTGAACATGAATTGCTGCCGTAAGAATGTAGGCGAAAGTGGTAGTGCATATAATAAAGCAACAAATAGTTATAATAACAAAGATGATAATGAATTTCCGACTGTCTGCTATGAGTGGTATCCTGATAGAAGAAAGGAAAAAAAGATAACTTACATACGACGACTGGAACGTCAATACGAAGCCTTGCAGTCCTGTTATTTCGATCTTAGTACCGAAATGGCCCGTTTACAATTCTGCATAAGACAGATCATAGAAGCAAGCCCCAAGGATCGTAATCGAATGATAAATGATTTAGAGCGCAAATTTTTTAAAGATGTGGATAACATTGGCCAGGTATATGGGGATAATTTTCCCACTTTGGCACAGCACGATATTGAAATGGGTGATTTAAGGAGGAAACAACATCATCTAATGGATAGTTTGCGCAAACAAGTAGGAAGTCTTGAAAAGGCAAGCGAAAATTTACCTACCGAAGAACAGCAAACAAACATCGGAAACTTGAGTAAACAAGCCAGCAAAGCTAAAATGAATTCAAAAACACAACTAAGGCAAGGCGCTGGATTGGATACGCATTTTGCCATGAAACCATCATCCTCAATTGAGACTTACAACAGTTCGCAGCAAAGTATAATTGCAGTAAGATCCGCATCTTTCAAAGAACTTCAGGAGATTTATAATAAAGGAATGAATAGACCAACCCAATAACATGAAAATTGCATAGACGGTCAGAGATTATTTAAGTTAAAATACTATAAAATATTTTTCAAAAATAACTTGTAGCATTTTAACTTGATATTCACTTTAGCGAATCAAATAAATAATTCATTGTATCCGAAGCAAAATATATCTAATATTTAGGAAGGAACATTGATCATTTAATAGTTAATAAAATACACAGTTTATGGTTAAAGAATTGGCTGGAAAAAATTGTTTCTATTTTCATTTTTTTTTGCCAAATGTCCCACTGTGGCAATGTCTGTTACTTGTTTATACAGTGAAACTTTTCTATAGTGAACTTCTATAGAATGAATTCGTTTCAATGTTAGTGTATTTTCATGTGAATTTCCATACAGTGAATTTTTATTAACAAAGAAACAGGTTGGCAGATTAAATTATTATTTTCTATATAATGAAGCGAGAAATTCGCTGTAGTTTTTGATTCTTAATTTAATTTTAAATTGTATAGAAAATTTAAATTTAATTTAAAAATTGTGAGGAAAAGTTTTTGTAAAAATTTTATCGAAAATTTTTTGTTGTAAAAATTTTATCTAACATTTTTGGTTTTAAAAATTTGATCAAAAATGTTTTGTTGTAAAAATTTTATCGAATTTTTTTGTAAAAATTTGATCACAATTTTTGTTGTTATAATTTCATCGAATTTTTTGTAAAAATTTTATGTAAAATTTGTCCAAAATTTTTTGTAAAAATTTTATCGAAAATAATGTGTAAAAATTTTATCGAAAATATTTTGTAAAAATGTTATCGAAAATTTATGTACAAATTTTATCGAAAATTTAATCGAATTTTTTTTGTAAAAATTCGATCAAAATTTTGTTGTTATAATTTTATCGAATTTTTTGTAAAAATCTTATGTAAAATTTGTCCAAAATTTTTTGTAAAAATTTTAACGAAAATATTCAGGTATGTGATGGAAAACGATCGATTTGAAAACGATCGTTTTCAAGGGGTGTGATGAATTTCGATCGAATTTGAGAATTATTTTTGAACCCATCTCTTAACATTTGGGTTTGAAAAATATACCAGAAGATAAAAATGAAAAAATAATGAGAAATTTAGAAAAATAATATTAAAATTAAAAATTAGTACAAACTAATTTTTATACAAAACAACTAAATCGTTTTAAAATCGATATCGAATTTTTTGTAAAAATCTTATGTAAAATTTGTCCAAAATTTTTTGTAAAAATTTTATCGAAAATATTGTGTAAAAATTTTATCGAAAATATTTTGTAAAAATGTTATCGAAAATTTTTGTAAAAATGTTATCGAAAATTTTTGCAAAAATTTTATCGAAAATTTTTGCAAAAATTTTATCGAAAATTCGTTGTACAAATTTGTAAAAATTTTATCGAAAATTTTTATTGTAACAATTTTATCGAAAATTTTTGTTGTAAAAATTTTATCGAATTTTTTTGTAAAAATTTGATCAAAATTTTGTTGTTATAATTTTATCGAAAATTTTTTTCAAAAGTTTTATGTAAAATTTGTCCAAAATTTTTGTAAACATTTTATCGAAAATATTGTGTCAAAATTTTATCGAAAATATTTTGTAAAAATGTTATCGAAAATTTTTTTTACAAGTTTTATAGAAAATTTGTTGTAAAAATTTTATAGAAATTTATTTTAAAATTTTATCGATTTTTTTTTAATTTTATCGACGATTTTTTAATTTTAGAAAAATTTTATACAGATTTTATCGGAAGTTTTTTTGTAAAAATTTTACAGAAATAGTTTTTATCAAAACTAGGACCTTTTTGCAGTCTATATTGCGTTAGAATGTTCAAACTAAAGCACATTGCTTATTGAAATGCCTATTGACTGCTCCTGGATCTTCCTGCTTTCTATGCTTATTATTGCTTTCTATAAAAGCTTTAAATACAAATCAAAGCCGAAAGACCCTACCAACCTAAAAACAAACAAAAATCGCACCTCGCAGGGGGTTATTGATATCCCAAGATCTGTATGCACTTCATGCGATCTACTGGTCGCGGTCTAATATTTATTTAACAAGAAAAAAGCAAAATAGAATTATTACCACCGAAAAAAAAAAATAAAAACAACGTGAAAAAATATAGAACGACATGGTTTTTTGCCCGCAGCCTCGAATGGAATGGTCTGATGTTGCTGGGTTGCATTTGCAAAATTTTCGAAACTATGCCAGGAGGATTGGTGGGATTAAATTTTCGGTTGATTTCAACCCGAACTTCTCTATGTATAAGGATCCAGAATATATGGGGACGAATTGACAATCTTATATATACAGAACAGGCCTGTATGATTCCTTATCTAGGAAAAGACGACGCAAAATGACAATGTTAATAATAAAGCACTGCACGACCAAAAAGAAATAAAACGAAGTATGTAAGACGTTCATTGTAATATTTCATTAAATTCATATCTGTTCGTTGCACACGAGTAGCGATGAGTAAATAATAATAAACACGGAAGATCAACGACCTAAAAGCAATGCGCTTACCAAGTTTCTATAAGCAAGTTTAAATAAGTATGAGTAAATTTTGAACATAATAACAATGAACTTAATTCAAGCAGATTTATGATTTGAGTAAAACACAAACAAAGTTGGAATGTATAATCAAGTGTAAGCAAAACGTACTGAGTCTTATCCAAAGGTTATTCGCAACTACAAAACAAACAATATGATACGAACAGAACTTTGCTCACTAATAGTGTGGTTTGAGTAGGTATGTATTCAGTAAGCTATTTTGTGTTCGAGCATGACCATTTGCTCATGAGCTATTGAGCACACCCACTTGATAAGCTTGCTCATACAACTGTTTATAACTAAGCTGTAGTCAATTCTAAGCGGTAACCATAAATTCGTCTTTAGAACAAAAATACAGATTAATAAATTTAGTTAAAAAAGCTGAAAAAATAAAGAAAATACTCTTCTACGATTATTATTGACGATTCTCAAGAATTATATAAGGTATGGTCTGAAGGCTTAACATAAATGCAACTTAAAGCTGATCTTGCTCGAAAACTTTTATAAGCTGTTAGAAAGTTATTTAAATGACAAAATATTTTGTTGAAGTGCGAGTTCCGCTAGGTAGTATATTGGGAAACATTTTACACTTGTTGTATACATCGACATTTGCAGCCGACACAGCTTTTTTAAGCGTTCACGAAAGTCCCCCAGTAGCAGCACGATATTTACAAGACTACCTACTCAATTTAGAAAAGTGGTGGCAGAAAAGGTGAATGAATAAAAATGTAATCACAAGACGTTTCCACTGCATATAGGCTCATATCCTCGGTGTACATCTTAATCGACGACTTCCTTAGAAAAGCTATATACAATAGGGTTGTGCTTGTTTGTCAATTAAAGTGAGCGATCTATACTAAACTAATGAGCTGATCTGGTTAGTTGAGTGATTAGTTCAACTGAATTAGGTCGTGCAGAAATGGAGTTGAAAGTAGTTTAGCTAAACTGTCTTATTGAAAGAAACTCTACCCTCAGCTTAAAGTACTACTGTACAATTCGATCATCAGACCAATATGACATTATGGAATTCAGCTATGGGGCACTGCCCTCAGCTTCCGGCTTAAAAAAAAAATAAAGACGGCAAAATAATCACAGTTGCTACCTGGTGCAAAAAAAAAACGAATATTGACAAAGATCTCAACTTAAAGCAGAAAAAGTTTTTATATAATAAATAAAAATATTACAAGAAAAAAAAATTAAAAAAATTAAATAAGTGATGTAATTTGATGTATATTTGGAACCATTATAGCCAGACACTTGAAAATAAATCAAAACATATATTACTACATCCACGATAACAATTATAAATATTTAAAATTAAAAGTTAAAGGGTGTCCCCATAGGTGATATAATTTGTTTTGATATTTACAAAAGACTTGTATATGTCAAATTCCTATAATGGCTATATTAACAAGTATAAAATCTAAAATTATATATTAAAGGGTGTCCCAATAGATGATGTTATTTGTTGAATATGGCATTATCTTCAGAACCATTACAGAGAGTTAAGTGTCTCTTTATAATGATTCCGACGATAATGCCATATTACATAGTATGTGTATTGCTATCTCGCGCTATAACGGTAAGTATTAAAATTAAAGGGTTATTCAAGCTTAACTTTTGAGTACTTCTGCGCCCGCTGTAGTAAGCGTAGTACGAACATAGCATTACGAACTAAAGGGTGACCCAAGCAACCTTGTTTTTAGTGTATATAGCTAAACTTTTATCTTTTGGATAGTAGTAGTACGGTAGAGCAACAGATGGCGCTGTTTGAAAATAATACTGTCAAACTAAAATACAACAACGACGTCATTGTCATGTTATAAAAGAGTTTTTAAAACAAATGTTTTAACAATCAAGACTTGGAAAAAAACATTAACATGGACAGTCAACACTTAACACTAGCATGATGTTAGTGTTAATGTTTATCATTTTATGTCTAATGTAAACGGGGGCAATGCATCTTCTTATCATCTTTCTTTTATATATTTCTTTTCTATATTTTGCTTTGCATCATTTACTCTACTTTCGTAAAAACCGGCCGGCGTTTTTATCTTGTTATGGTAGGTTCGTGTTTAAAATCGGTAAAGAAAATATATTTTTCTTGACTCCCTCTCTCTCGCTATCTCTCGCTCTACATAAACTCTCGTCGTTACTTAGTTGTGTTTAGTTAGATTGTATTCGTAGAATATGTTCAATATTAAATTTTTACTCAATTTCTTTAATAACATCTGACGACGAGATAAATGTGCCTGGAAATGTAGTATTTTGACATTTAGGTAAAGTGTCAATTTGAATGTTGTATGTATGTGTGCACAAACAACAAAAAGAAACAGTTGGAAAATTGACACAACTGTAAAACTAGAGCACACGCAAATCCTATTGGAAATACATATGATGGCATGTTGAATTGGAAGTAGTTTTTCCTTTTTGCCCCACACATATTGAGGTAGGGTCTCTTTGAACTATGAGCTGAGGGAATGAAATGGCAAAATAAACAAAGTTGCATTTTTGTGGAAGGATGTACGTACACATACTTAAGAAAATAGTTCTTATAAGAGTTTCACTTTAGAAAGGAAGAGGGAAAGAGAGAGAGAGAGCGAGAGAAAGTTAGTAATAGTTTTATTGCTTGTATAAAAAAATCTTGATAAAATTAAGAGATTTCGTTTAAAGAAAACATTAGTAAATTGAAAATGGAAGTCAACTAAGTTTAAATGGCATTTAAGGCTTCTTGTGGCCCGTTTAAAATACACAAATGCCCACTAAGTAACATAGTTATCTACACATATAATTAAAACAGTAACTCATTTCCTATCTGTCTGTCTTTCTGTCTATGTTCGCATCACGTAAAAGCTACTGATTATATTTTTAAAAATCTTTGTTAGGAGGTACCTTAGTATCCTGATTCCAATATAGGATACTTTGTATCCGCAAAAGTATCTTATTTCTAAGAAAAAGTGAAGAAAAAGCAGTGAAAGTACGCCGATTTTTTACCGATTTAAAGGTACGGCATACTTTATGGCATCTTTTATTTTTGAAAGTGGGATATTTTGAACACGGTTGGAGAACAGATGGCGCTGTTTTAAAATAATGACAAAATATGAATTATTTACTGCCAAATAGCCAATGGAATAAAATTTGTATTTTTACTTTGTGGTATTACAATGTTATTAAAATATTTTAAACACCTTTTACAGAGCTGTACAATAATTTGTTGTGGATTACTTTTAAAGCGAATTGGAATAAAATATTGTCAAGACACACACAACGTATGTGGGCTCAGCTAGTCGTTTAATAAAATAATTATCTATACATGTAATAAATCTATAACTTTTTGTATGGCTGTCAGTCTGTCTGTGTTCGCAGCACGTAAAAACTACAGAACGAATTTTAATAAAATCTTTTGAGGATTTAAAATCTTCGGGTAAAATATGGGATACTTTTTTCCCGTAAAAATATTTAATTTCTAAGAAAATAGAGAAAAAGTGGTTAAAGTATGAAATTTTGCCGATTTAGTGGTACTGTGAACTTGGCAGCAACTTTTATTTCTTTTGTAACATAAAATTGAAACAAACAAACAAACAAATAATTTTATGTTTCTAAATAATTACCCAGGGATGGGTACCTTTATATAAAGTAAATACATAAATCATATCTGAACCACTATAAAAGTAACATTCTTAATATTTGTTGTGGATTACTATAAAAGCAATATCGAACGGTTACGAAATAGTGGGTACAGCTAGTCTCTTAATAAAACAGAAGTGTAATAAGCGAAATAAATGGCCTTTGGTTCTCTAATTCTACGAAAATTTTCTTTATTATTGAGTTTTTAAAAATATTATAAGAATACCGAAGGCGACCGCTAGTTAGTTTTAAGTCGAAGTCCTATGGGCACCCTTACAACCTCATATGATCTCTGCTACCTAATTGGCAATTAACGATTACTTTACTCTCATTAAGTCTTGTATTGTCCCTATATTTTACTTCCGACTGTAGTGATTTTAGATTGTCGTCTATTAACTGTCGCTTTTCTTCTCCATCGCAGAGTCTCTCTTAATCGCTAATATTTCCCTAAAGCTAAGGTTTCACATAGCACCCACATTTACTGAATATCTTTGTGTGATCATAAGCTTAATGCTAATCAATCCCGCACAATTTACACTGAGTAAGAGCTATCGTCTCAGCTTCTTCCAGGCACAGTCCTCAAGTAGCGTCTTATTGAATTTTCATTATGGCCAGATGATTCTTAATGTCTCCATGCCACTAACGTAGTTATCCAGCTTAAGGTACTCTAAATGTGGCCTTCCTGTCAAAAGGTTATGTATGTCGCCATACCATTGTGTATACTAGCTTATGGCCTATTATAGGGTTACCACATATTGATGCTATTTTAAAAAATATCGTAAATATCGATTTCCTTATATTCCGATTTACGATTTTCCTTAAATATTTTTTGCTAGTTAGACTATTTTTGTTGGGTTGAATTTTCTACAGTCTTTAACTTTTAACCTCTTTGCCAATCCACCTATTTCTGGGATCGAGTACTTCCTTATCTTGGACCTTTTTTTGGACCCATCACTCAGAGGGATGACTCCTACAAGGAATTGTAGCAGAACATGGAGATTTAGTTATGAGAAGGGTAATGGGAGAATAGTTTTTGTGCAGACATTTGACTTGAAAGATACAGCACTCAGAGGGATGAGTCCTACAAGGAATTGTAGCGGAACAAGGAGATTTAGTTATGAGAAGGGTAGTAGAGAGAATAGTCCTTGTGGAGACATTTGACTTGAAAGATAACCACAGGAAGGGAGTTTATTCCAAATATACGCAAAGAAAAAACTTTAGTTGTGATTAGAAAATTATATAGTTCAAGTCAATAGTAAAACAAATTTGTTTATCGTGACCATAGTAATAATTAAAACAACTATAACTTGTTCATCCCAACCACGAAAATTGGATCTTCGCTCCAGAAACAAACCGAGTATAACTCGGCCAAAGTCATTTCAGAAAAGCTGTACCAACCGAAAGTTTTTTCCTTAGGAAAGAACTTTCGATAGCTGCAGAGCTGTTACAACAGCAACAACTGCAAAGTACATAAGATGGTTCTTGTGACCATACCATAACCATGTTTTTTCTCTGCTTAAGCGAACTGTTCGAAAATTATTGGAAACTATTACTTTAGGTTTTGGTTTCTTACAGTATAAAAATTTTTAATTTTATTTCAGTATGGACTTAGTACAATTGCACGCTAAGCTTATCATATAGTAAATTGAAAAAGCTATTTTCAAAATCTAAATTTTAAATTCAAACTATTACTTAACAGAAAAACTATTAATAATAAAAGAAGTGATAGCACTAACTGACGACCCCTGGTAAGCACAATTACTTAACTTTTTGTGCTCTTAAAAATGTTAATGAATGAAAGCTTTGGAGAAAAAGCTTTTCTTGTGTTTATATAGAGCAGAAAATATCTGATATGTGCTCTGGACAAACTTGTTATGCTCCACATAATTTCCAGTGGAAATGAAACAAAACAGCGGCACCCTTCTCAATAACAATAACAACATAAGCCTTAAATATATCCAACAACAACAAAAACAATAGCAAAATATATCAAAACAATGTTGCAAAAGAAAATGCAATTTTTTAAGAACATTTTGTAGCAGCTGGTTAGAAGATAGATGAAGAAAATTTGGAAAACTTTAAATTTATTAAATATTTTTGTAATAAGTGTTATTTTGAAGCTGTTGCAAATTGCAAATTAAGTTAAAGTGAATTTAAGTTTTGTACCTGGCAATGAAACACTGTTTCCCTACCATCCTTACGGCTCAAATAGTTGTGGCTCTAGAGTTGAGTTTTGCATTATAGAGCTTCACCGCACAAAGAAGAAAACTTTATACTGGAACAAAAATATGAATGCAGAAATTATGTTTCATTTAAAATCAGTTGCAAACGAACATTAAAAGCGCTCACAACATTCGTCATTCATTATCTTAATAAATCTTTCGCAGGTTTTTTTTCGCACGCGTGTGATACATAAAGCGATTTTTATTACCAAAAAAAAATAAAATAAAATATTTTAAACAAAATATTTGTTGAAAGAAAAATATATATTAAAGTGTGCTTACTTGGCACAGAAAAAAGAAAAAAGTTTAAAAAAAATTAATCGTTTCTCTAAATGAATCAAGTACATAAATAAGGCCATAAATTTCTCTATGCATGAAAAAATTTAATTAGGAAAATTTTAGTAGAAAAATATTAATAAGTTAAATATTTAAAGATATATCTAGTAAATTAGCAAAGTTTCAATGAAGTAATAGTTAAATAATAAATTTAAGTCGGTTTTTTTATAAGAAAAATAAAGTTTATTAAACGGTGCGTATGATGGCGTATGATTAATATTAATTTTTTTCTTAGAAAGAAAATTTTCTGGGAAATAAATAAAATATGTATTTTGTCGGTTTTTAGTGTCGTATGATAAATTCTAATAATAACTAAATAAAACAAATAACAAAACAGTGTTCTGCAGTTAAAGCAAGTGCTTAAATTAAGGCGTATTTACTGCTTGAAAAAGTAAGTTTCACAAAATTTTTTTCTTCATGTACATAAACATTTCTGCCCAAATTTTTCTTTGTTATACTTATGTATGTATAAGTGTTTTAACTATAACTATTGTTTTAGTTTTATTATGCCACAGAAAAAAAAAACATCTTTTCATGACCTACCTTAAAGTAGGCAACAGTAAATTAACTCTTTGAAAATATGCACTTTTGTTTTTGTCTTTGCTTTTTTTGCAACAGTATACACATAAATATGAAATTGTATTTTTATTTTATTACTGTGTAAAATGTCCTTAAGTACGTTTACTAAATGCATATAATTATTTAACAACTAAAGGCTACAATAGTTGGCTTTTAAGTATGAAATATTTTAAATGCATTTTGAATTTATAAAACAGAATTTATAAAATGCCAAAAACTGACCCTAAAATGTGTTTCCGTTTTTTTTTTTGTAAGTTAATGGTAGTTATAAGTTGCATCGCCAAACAGCGGTAAAGTAGGCTATATTTTAATGTGTTTAAAAAGTTTTTTTGTTTACTTTCGTTCCAAAAACATGAAATTTACATTCAATGGCATTTTAATTTAAAATTAAAAAATACAATAGTTGAAGAAATAAAAATTTACTAGTTTGTATTTAATAATAGTTAATAGTGCCTAAAGTTAGGCAAAGCTGTAAGATTTTAAAATAAATCACTATTTCTTAAAATTTATGTTCGCCGGAAACTAGGCAATACTATTTGTTATTCTTTTAAGAATTACTTTTTTATATTATGATAATTACCGGGTAGATCGATACGAAGAGTACTGATGACGGACGTAGCTGTCTAGAAAATGCATTCTGCTTTGCTGATATCTATTATGATAATTTAAAGCCCCTAAAATTATGCAATCTTTTTTAAGATTTTAAATAAAAAAATAATTATTTATTTTTAATCACGCATGATTCCTCGTAAATTTATTAAATAAATATTTTATAAGTGCAATTTAAATATTTATTTCCAATAAATATAATAATCGCAATTGATTACTATGGGGAAAGCATATCCAGATAGCTATTTCGCTAGTGCTCAACTAGCTCATCAGTGGATTTTATCGAATTTTTCAGAATATTAAACTCAGATTCTTATACTTAAAACTTAATAGACTAAATGAGAAGTTCAATCAGTCTAGAAAGAAAGCTAAATCTAAATTGGTAAACAAAGCAAAAAACCAAGTAACCATTTTGATTTCAAAAAGTTTATTTTAAAAATAATTGTTTAAAAACGTGGGGCCTAATCAACTTGACGATATCGAGTAAACTATCGTATCGAATAACATTATAATAATTTTAGAAAAAAATTTTCATACAAATATTGTGCTAAAATACATTTCAAATAAGTTTTATTTTTTTTTATAAATATGGGAATAAAAATGTATATGTTTTCAATTACAAGATATAAAAAATATGTAAATGCAAGTGAATTACGCTCTATTAGGCTTGAGTTCGTATATTATAACTAGCGCATTTGTGTTGGACGAATACTTCTTACAAATTAGGTGATAAATTTTTAAGGAAATTGGGAAACAAGCAAAATGCCATTCATTTTCTGAATCACTACATCCTTCCTATGCAGCTACAGTATATAATAGGTTATAATTTTACATCTACAGAAACTGAAAAAATCCTTTTTTGTATTATGCTTTACTAAAACTAGGCCCCACCTATTTATGATAATTTGAAATCTAAGTTCGTGAGGTGCGAACAAATTATTTATAGCACCTAAAACTAAGCAGTAGTTATATTTTAGTAGCAACTGATATCAGGCAATAGCTATCTTGAGATAAATTTTGTATATAAATATCGCCTAAAATTAAGCAATAGTTATTCATATTTTAGTAGCACCTGAAATTAGGCAATGCTATCTTGAGATATTTTTTTTTTTGGCTATACTAAAAAAATAATTATTTTTTTATTCATACATGGTTAACAAAAGTAAATCCCATATAAAATTTTATTTAAATAAATTTTTATAAAAAAAAATTGGATTTTTAAATATAGAAAATACCATAATTAGACATAACAGTCTTCACATAGGTTCATGTTTTTTTAAAATGTTAAAAACTTTGAGGTGAAATCATTACAAAAAGTTATACGATATGCTGAAGAAGTATTCGATAAACAAGTAATAGGTAATAGGTAACATTTTTACAATTGTAAAATAAAAGATTTTAAACATTTTAACTGAATTGAGAAAATAAAAAATAAATTTTTAAAACTTTTTTTCTAGAGATGGTATTACGAAAAAATTATACATTTTATTTTGATTTTGAAATATATTTCAAACTTATATATTTTAAGCTCCCTTATACTAAGCTATGAAACTTTAGTTAGTGCCTAAAAATAGGCAACATTTAAAGATCTTATTTTAAAACGTATATATTGTTTAAAATGACAAGATATTATAAAACAAAATAAAGATTCACTTATAATATGTATGTAAAACCTTAATAATATTGCCCTTCCAAAGGCAATAAATTTTAAAAATTCGCTTTTTTTATTCTCTATTTTTTATAGAATTATATTAAGATTGGGATTAGTAAATTTATTTGGGGGATATTTATAAAAAATAACTTATTTGAAATGTATTTTGCAACAACATTTCCAAAATAGATTTCAAATAAATTTTAATTTTTTAGAACTATGGTGATAAATGTTTTAAATTAATTTTAAATTAGAAAATAAAAAGCAAATTTCAAAACTCGTTATTTTTTTTTCAAACTAGCTGTGTCCACACAAATATTGCAACATCCCTTTATTAATACCCTTTGATGGCTATGTGTAAGTAATAGAACAAGGCCGTGGATACCCCACAGGAATTTTGGCTTCCGTAAGGTAAAAAATCTAGTGACCATGGAGATCCCTGGGAACACAATAAAGTTAGCTTCCGTAAATTAAAAAAAATCTAATGACAAAAAAATTACATATTTCTTCTGTTATGATTTTATTTTATAGTCTATAAATAACTAGCTGTGCCCAGACACGTAGTGTGCGTCCTGACAAAAGTTTTTTCGATTTTGCTTTGAAATTTATCCACAGGAAATTTTAAGACTTTTACGTATTTGCTTTATATAAAGGTTAACATCCCTAGATGAAATTCTAAAATTTATTTAAAATTCTCAAAATTATTGTAATACAGAGCTTACAATATTTCAAAAGCTGTTTGAAATATTTTAATAACAATTTAATTCCACAAAGTAAAAATACAAATCAAATACAAATTTTACTCAAATTCATATATTGTGATTATTTTGAAATAGCGCCATCTACTGCGTATACGTGTTTAAAATATCCTGCTTTCAATTTATTTTTCTATTATTTTAAAACAGCGCCATCTGTTGCGCAACGGTTTTTAAAAATAAAAGATGCCTTAAAGTATGCAGTACCTTTAAATCGGTAAAAAAAAATCGGCGTACTTTCACTGCTTTTTCTCCACTTTCTCTTGGATATAAGAAAAAAGAATCCTATATTGGAATCCGGATACTAGGGTACCTTCTCACAAAATTCTATTAAAGTCCATCCAGTAGTTTTTACGTGATGCAAACACAAAAAAAGAAAGACAGACAGACAGTAAATGAGTTACTATTTTATTATAGGTATAGATAATTACCTTAATTAGTTTTTTTTTATATTTCAAAATACCATTGCTTGCTCCAAATTAAGTTTAATGTATTTAGTTTAACCTGTTTAGCTGATTTTTTAATGCAGTGCCTGAAACTAGGTGTAGCCTTTATTTATTTAAAATTAATACTCGTAGATAATAATACACAAGAGCTCCTTGAAGTAGGCAATTATTTTTTAAAATTCCAAACTCCCTAAATTATGCAGAACTTGGAAATTTGCAATTATTTTTAAAAGCAATATTTTGTATTACAACATTTGTGTTACAGCATTAAGTCCATTTAAAAAAAACGGAAAATCCTAAAAGTATGCCTTATTTTGTTAAGCTTAATTAAAAAAAAAAATTAACTGATAATAAAATTTTTTCCATTTTCTTTAAAAATTAATCACTATATTTTTAATACAAATATTTTTTTTCAAATCTATGGAGTAAAATTATAAAAAAGCTTATGTTTTTTTGCCTAAAATGATCTAAATTAAATTCGTTAATTTAATTTATATAAAGAAAATACGTATACGTGAAGCACTATAATAATAAGAGTTTTAAAAATCGAACAAAATATTGTCAGGACGTACACAACGTATATGGGGACAGGTAGTATGGGTATAAAACTTCATTTCCTTGAATAATAAAAATACCTAATAGTTAGTTGTTTGTTTATTTGGTTTTCTTCGGTATTAAATTTTTATAATCATACATTGTAAAAGGGACCGTTAGTACTATTAACAACTTTTAAAATCCTAAAAGTCGATATTACAATTTTAATTAGATTTTACTTGTAAAAGAATTGAAATCCCTCCATTAAAATTTCAAATTATTAATACTGATACTGTGCTGTTTAAAATGTATGCATATACAGACATAGTAATTGTATGAAATTTTTGAACTGTATAATTTAGGTTACAAATGTTAGCCGAAAGCTATCAAGTATTTAAATTAAATTGTGAAAGTTTAAATCTAAAATCTAAATGGCTTCAAAAAATTGAATTAAAAATCATTTTTAGTTGGTAAATATTTTTTAATGCCTAAAGATAGGCAATATTTTATAGTTTTTTTTTTTTTTTTTTTTAAACTAATTAAAGTTTAGAACAATAGAGAAAATTGTTCTTTTAAAATCATAAAAAATAAAAGTAGAATCTTATAGGGTCTTTTTATAAATTGGTTAGGGTTTCAATATTAGTTTCTCTTTTTCTCGATTTATTTGAAAACAATATTAAAAATCACAGATAAGATGCATAAATCATAAAAATCTTATTTAAGTTTTGCACTATTTTGTTATTTCAAATAACAAAACCAACAGAATTTCAAATGGCTTTTCTTTTTTGATGAATTATATTTCTCAATTTTATGTTTACCTAAAATTACTCTTTAATACATTTTTCTATAGTGCAATTAGGCGGAAATTTAATACTTCAAAGCTCAAGGACATAAAGTTTTTACATAAAACCTATGAAGTTTTTTGGTATCTATGAGACCTAAAAAATACTTGTCTTTGTAAAACATTAAGTATGGATTTCGGATACTAGCTTTCATATAATTAGTTTTATAAGTTATAGCTCCTAAAACTAGGCAATATTATATCTTATAATACTTTAAAGTTTGTAACACTTACAAGAAAAGCATTGATTTTTAATATTAGTTTAAAAAGTTTTTTATTATTATTGTATTAAATTTATTGCTTAATAAGTTTTAAATATAAAAAAAAATCTAAAAGAATTTATTATGGACAAAAATTAAATATTAATTAAACGGAAACCAAGTTTTTATTTTTTAGAATTTTTCGATTTGTTTATATTAGGAACAAGCTGTTCCCGGCACTTCGTCAGCTTCCTTTCAATATTTTTTCGATTTTGCTTTGAAAGCAATCTACACCAAAGACCCTTACTTTTTAAGTTCTTCAGTTATGGTTTATGTATTTATTTCATATAAAGGGTCCCATCTCTACTAAAATATGGCGCCTTAAATTATGCATATCAGATTTTTCTCCACTTTCTTTTGGAAATAAGATATTTTTGCGAAAAAAAGTATCTGTATTTGTATTTGAATCCGGATACTTAGGTACCTCCTTACAAAATCTTGCTAAAATCCATTTAGTAGTTTTTACGTGATGCGAACGCATACGTTCATTCATCATTCGCATATCCTGAACTTCAGTATTGCTAAGTATTATTAATGGGCCCTTCTTCAAACCTCTTTTGTCCTCAATTATTATAGGCAATTATTATAGGCAGCCGATTTGTAATTAACGGCAACCTTACTTTCATTGAGACACGTGCTAGCCTTTACTCTTGACTTTGGTAACTGTTGGCCTTCTTTCTGATTCGAACTCTCTTAGAATTGCTAGCTTTTGTCCAAGGTTTGGATCCCCCATGGTATTTTACAAATTATTTAACAAATTTCTGCCGCGTGGTAGTAGTGCAGAATAGCAGTTAGTGCAGAATATTCACACACAATGTGCTCTACCGTCTTAGCCTCTTCCAGTCCCAGTCTGCAAATATCATCGACTATCGATTTTTATCAGGGCTAGATGATACTTGCATTTCGATGACCTGCCACTAATCACTGGCTTAGTGGCCAACTTAAGGTACATCCATTATATCCGAGCACCTTACTGGCATTCCTGCTGAGGGGGTCTTTGAGCACTATTGGAGCCTGCCTGCATATTGTTGTCTACCTCGACCTTTCCAGGTTTAATAATTTCAGCCATTGTAGGACCTTGGATCGCATTAGGCCATTTCTCAGTGCTACACTGGGTTCTGGTCCACTTAAGTTATCAGCTTGTTGGTCTGCTTATTCAGTCCCAGGAACTTAAGTAATTAAATAATTATTAATATTAGTTAGTAGATGTGTAGTTTTTGCAACTTTATTTTTTTGTAAAGCATAGCTCCTAAAACTAGGCAATATTTAATATTTAATGTTGTAGCTAAAAATAGGCAATGCTTTTTTAATAGCTTAGAAATTAGTTTTCTTTTAAAAATCCTTAAAGGAGATAAAATACACTTTTTGTACAAGATTTTTTTTAATAGTTTATCCCTGTTTGTTAAACAAGTATATGAATGCTTAAATTAATATTATTTAATTTTTAAAAATGGTATTTAATTTTTAACTTGTCGTTGTCTCAAAGCTAAGAGCTGTTTAAATTCAACAGCGTCTTTCTTTAAATTAATTTTGTATTTTATATTCGAAGCAATGTTTTATATTTCTAAAACTAAGTAAAATTTGTAAGTATTAGCAGGTGGGGTTTCCTCATCTATCTAATTGTAGATATAAAATATTGTATATTTAACAAATGTATTGTGTTATAATATTACCTTAATTAAATACTTTATGACATATAAAACAGAATTAAATTATAAATAGTGCAAATTAGGTGCAACTTGAGGCTTAAACCTATGATGTTTTAAGTAACGTGGTGCCTTAAATTTGTGCTAATAATTTATTTATGGCGCCTTAAGCTGGGCAAAACTTCTTGTTATATTTAATGTAATTTAGTAATTAGTTTTCTTGTAATTAGAAATATTAATTAAAGCTGCTAAAACAAGGTAGTTTATAAAAGATAAACTTCAATGACGCTTTACAGATTGCAGAACCTGAAAATAGGCAATATTTTTTTTTTTTTTAGGAATGTTATGGGATTTATGCAAAAGTCTTTTAATAGACATCATTATTTTTATTGGATTCAATTGCTAAGAAAATAGACATTACAAAGAAAACCTAAATGTCTTAGAACTGGAAACTATATATTATATAGACCGTTTAATTGATGCATTTTTTGACACCATTTTGTCTTTGATGATATAAAGTTTCAGCTTTATGCCGATAAATTAGAAACGATCGAGTACCTGGAAAGGAATATTCTACGCCAAAAAGAGCCTAGATCTCCAACCTAGATCTCCAACCTAGATCTCCAAGTTGCAACATGTATGCACTGGCCATGGAGGAAATTTGCTCAAAATCATATTTAAATATTGAAGCCATATAGTCGTCTTATTAATAAATCCAATTAATATCCATTCAACATTAAAATGGCTTTCTCTGTTTTATTTCATTTAAAGTCCTCTGCCGCTATTAAAAATAATATAACTGTAAGTTTTTTTTTATAATTTTTATGGTCCTTTTAAGGCAAATAATTTTTTTTCAGAGCCTAAAACTAGGCAATATTTTTTTATTATTAGAAATTTAGTTGATATCGTATCACCTGTGTATATTTTTATGTCAGAACTCCTAATATTATGAAAATACTTTTAATATGTTCAGTACCTCAAAACAATGGTTATTTTTCTTTTGCATGGAAAACAGCCAAGGTCGTCCCCATCCCAAAAAACAAAGTAATAATAATGAAATTAACAGCCTAAGGCCAATCTCCTTACTAGCCAATATAGGAAAACTCTTTGAGAGAATTATCAGAGAGAAAATGGATATAGGTTTACATAATTCATATATTCCTCAAAAACAATTTGGTTTTAGAAAGGCAACTCTACTATTCATGCTCTTTTGAAGTTTAATACTGATGTCATAAGTAACTTAAGGAAACGTCGATGCATGATATGAAAAATGCTTTTGATAAGGCATATCACGATGGCATTTTATTTAAAATAATTAAGATCGGTTTTAGTCCATCAATTGTAAAACTCTTTAAAAGCTTTTTTGATGGCAGGAGATTTTGCGTTCAAATTGAAAATACGTTGTCATGTCAGGGTGATATTTCTTGCGGTGTTCCACATGGCTCTGTATTGCCACCTCATTTGTACAACATTTTTATCCATGACTACCCCCATGAATTTTTTAACTCCAAAAGTATACTTTATGCTGACGATTAGCTTCTTTACGCCCACGATGAGTCTCCCATGACTGCGCTGCAACGTGTTTCTTCACACCTAAAACATGTTGACAAATACTATGTTCATTGGGGGATAAAGATAAACGTTTCCATGAGCAAAGCAATATGTTTAAGAAATGCTTCTGGCAAGTGTAAATATACTTTTGTTCCGGAAAGTAAAAATTTGAAGTCATTGTTAAATGATAATGAAATCGATAAATGATAATGTATCGAATACCTTGGGGTTAATTTTAATAAACTTTTAAAATTTAACAGTCACGTTTCTTATAATATGCGAAAGGTTAACCAAGTAAAAGGAGCTTTTGCAAAACTATTTAGTAGCAAAGTTTTGCCAATGAAAACCAAACTTCTGTTATAAAAAGTTAGTATAAGACCAATTCTTCTACAAAAACTAAGATGCAAAGATTGGAAATATTTGAACGCCATATTATAAGAAAATGCATAGAAAGGAATTACAAATCTTTTCAGAAAAGGTTTTCGAATAAATATCTTTACGAGAAGGCAAAACTTTTGCCTATATCTTTTTACGCTCTCAATTTAATGAGGAGTTTTGTTAAAAGGTTGTCTTATTTTGAACTATCACCTGTACACGTTTGCCCATATTCAGAAAAATTAAAGTTTACCTGAAGTATTTTTAATGAGAAATGTATGAAAAAGTATGAAAATTTGCCATAACGTATGCTTAAAGTAAACTTTATTGTTTTATGAACAAGGGCAATTTACTTCAGAACTCCTAATATTATAAAACTATTTTCTAATATATTCAGTACCTGAAAATAGGCAATTGTTTTTTGAATTATGGTTTCTTAGTAAAGTTGATTATTAGATATTTTTTATAGGCTTTAGGTGCATTGAAAATTAAGAAGGTATACTTTTATCGGACATAACATTTGAAGGAGCTAAACTGACTTTAGATTATAAAAATCTGTACATATAATAAAATAGTAAATCATTTCCGTCTGTTTGTCTGTCTGCTTTTCATTTGCGTTCGCATCACATAAAAACTACTGAATGGATTTTAACAAAATTTTGTGAGGAGGTACCTTACCATCCTGATTCCAATATAGGATATTTTTTTTCGTAAAAATATTTTCGTGTATTAGTAAGTTCATTACAACAATAAATAATAGAAATGAAAAATTATCATACAAGTTGTGATTTTTTTTTGTAAATTTATGCTTATGTATTGCACACTTTTCAATTTGGCCGCCTAAAGAGAACTTCAACTAAATACCTAGAAAAAGCAAATTAAGGCATTGCTGTTTTTATTGAGAATTTTTATTTAAACAAAATATATTTATTTATTTTCCTTAAAGTTAACTTTTGTTTTAAATATTTTTACAAAAAGCAAACAACATTTTTTAAATACAATTTTAATCAAGGATTTACAATAATATTGTTATTTATATCTATTACCAATAATTTTAATCTAAATATTGTAAAAATTTAATAGAAGCTTTATATTAAAAAAAAAAAATGTTTTTAACACCCTAAAGTAGGCCACACACAAAGTACAATATATTAAAAATGCAATTAAGGCCTTAGGTAATTTGTTAACTGTTTCAAAATAAAAAATTCTTATCAATATTTAACTTGTTTACTTGTTTAATTAAATATTTAATAAATATACATTTATATATGTATGTATATATTTACATGCAGGTTTAAACAAATCCCTAAATTAGGCAACATAAATTGTTTTAAATTACTTAATGCAAATTTAAGCTAAATGAAAAATTTATTTATTTGAATTGATTGTTTAAAAATTAAGGTTTTATTAAGACTTAATTCAACACCTAACTAGGAAACAATTAATAAAATTTATTAAAATGCAACAAAGTCAAATAGAGTAATCAGATAAGCCAGTAAAATAAAGTTTAGTTTTGTGCTTCTAAAATAAAGACTGCATAATGCCAGAATAAAAACAAAAACATCTAGAAATTGTCTCAAATTGTATAAGGCTTATCCTTTTCGACTAAAAAACAGGCTGCCCTAATAACTGACAGTGTGGCTTATATTAGAGAGTATGACTTAGATGGAGAGAGAGAGAGGTAGATAGAGAGAGATAGTTAAGTGTGTTCTTTGGTCTTGGTCACCATGTAGCTGCGATTTCGCCCCTTTAGGATTTTTCTTGTGGGGTGCAGTTACTAACCAAAACACAAATAATCTACAGCCTTAAAGCTAATGTAGACCAAACAATTCTTGAGATAGCAACAGAACCAGTCCGAAAGTCTTGAAAAATTGTACTGATGAGCCAGCCCCGGCAGACAGATGTATGAAATTGTATTCCATCAACAATGGAAGTATTTGTTATCTATACATTTATACATATAATAAAATAGTAATTTATTTCCTGTCTGTATGTCTGTTTATGTTCGCATCACGTAAAAACTACTGGATGAATTTTAACAAAATTTTGTGAGGAGGTACCTTAGTGTTCTGATTCCAATATAGGATACCTTTTTTCAAAAATATCTTCTTTCCAACAGAAACTGGAGAAAAGGCAGTGAAAGTACGCAGTTATTTTAGTAAGGACGTGATCCTTTATTTAGTTAATACATAAACCATAACTGATGCACTAACCTATATGTTTAAACTATGCATACCGGTTAGTGCTTCAATTATGGTTTATGTATTTATTCACTTATTTTGGTAGGAATGAGAACCTTTATAGAAAGTAAATACATAAACCATAACTGAAACACTAAAAAAGTAAGGGACTTTAGTGTTGATTGCTTTCAAAGTAAAATCGAACAAAATATTGCCAGGACGCTGACGAAGTGACGAGCACAGCTAGTTTTTAATGCAGCCATAACATATCAAGAGAAATTAAATATGGTTCATTTTATATAAATTTTAAAAAGGGACTGTTATTTGAATCACCCAGTATGTGTTGGTGTTAATTTGGCGATCTAGCATTTAGTATTTAGAAAGCTTTTTTTTTTTTAGCAAATTAATGTCTGTAGAGAGGTGAATCCTAGCAAAGTATCCCATTAGAAAATACTATAAGGAGTATTTGCTAAGAATCTAAGAAGCATAAGCTTCCTAAACGGAAGTCCTAACCAACATCCGGCCGGAAAATCCTCGTGTCTAAAACCACTCTTGATTTTGTAAGCCTGAATCTTGAATTAGGGCAGAACATTGGTGCGATAGAAACCAAGATAGTTGGAAGCTAAAAATCTAGAGAGGTGAGAGGAAAAACATTTAATGGTGCTTAAGTAGATAGTAGGTAGGCTACCGAAACAGGAGCACCTTAAGCTGATTAACTGCGCATGGAATATGCTTGCCCTTAGAGGAGTTACTAAGGGTACCCAGGGGGATAAAAGAGGTTGAAAGCTAATACTCTTCGTCTAAGCGGGAAGAAAGTATTAAACATGATGGGGGCACTCACTGATTATTAAGGAAAAAAAAAAATTTTATGTGAAATAGTGTTGCACTTCTTCAGTATTTTTCTCTTTACACATTTATTGTTATTGAGTAAAACAAAAGCTACAAATTTCGTAGATATATTTTATCTACGTGTTGACAAACAGTTTCCCTTACATGTGCAACACAAATAAAGTTTTAACACTCTTGTTTGCTTTAATGATTAAAACGATACATAAACCCCTAAAAGTATGCAATAGAAAAATTTGTTTTGTTTTAAACAGTTGAAAAGTTTAGACATTGAAAAGTTTTTTTGTTGAAATTACAATTACGGGGAATAGAAATTTTGTTTATTTTTTGTTATATTCTATTTTATGCTGGAAAATTATCTTTAAGCGTGCAAGAAGTTTTATTCTTTCTGTATTATTTGTTGTTTTAAAATATTTAAATTTTAAAATATTTAAATTAAATTAAGAAGATTTAAGTTAATGGAAAAATGTTGAACAAAGCTTTAAGATTAAAGCAAATTACACTTACACTGAAATTGGCGATTTATTTATTTGTAATTGCCAGTATCATCCGTAGTCTGAGGTTGAGGTTGGTTTCGTCCAAATTTATCATGGTTTGTTAGGCTGTATTTCCTGTGGGTGACCTGACCTTTTTAAATTACTTTCCACACTCTTTTTAAGATGCAAATGCGGAACGCGGTATGCAATCGATTTAATTAAGCTATAAAGAACTCTAAGAGTGCTTATGTATATTTTTTTACACTACAGGTTTATTACACGCTCTTTTAGTTGCTCATTATTTCAACTGTTAGATTAAAAAAAAAATTTAATTGAACCAAACTTTCTTCTGCCCGATTTAAAGAAACTGCAAACAGTTTAAAATAACGATTAACTCCAATTGACTAAAAAAAATTAAATAACATTAAATACTAACACACTCATTTGCTTCCTTACTTTTATTATTGCTAAAGTTATCGCTCCTAAAAGTATGCTTTAATATTTCCAAAAAAAAACTACATTTAATTTTTCAAAGTTAAAGAGTTTAATTTGTAGTTTTTTTTCTGTTTCATATTATGTTGGTATTTAGTAAAATTTGCAACAGCTGCTTTAAAGTTGACAAAAACTGAGAAACAAAAAACTATTAGCAATTGTGACTAAGTACTTTTTGTGACAAATTTAACATTAAAAGCAAACAACTTATTTTTAAGTTTTTAAGTTGAAAATGTAACAAATAGCAATTTGTTTGTATTATGCTACAGCAAGAAACTTAAACTTTTGTAGTTGCAAAATGTCATTATGTATTAAATGTTTACAACATTTATGGTCAGCCTTACAGTATGCTTTAGTTTTAAGGTGTTGGTCTATAACTTGCAGCCAGCTGCATTAATTAAAGATAATTGTTTAACTCAATTTGTGAAGTATTTTTTTTAATTAACAAAAGAAATTTTAATGCTTAAAAACAGTGTTTTAAATAAAATCTGAAAAACTTCAAAATTGTTATAAAATAAAATTTTTAAAAAATATTCGGTTAAAAATATCAAATCAATTATCAAAGTAATTAATTTGGAGTATTGAATACTCAAGAAAAGAATCAAATACCCGATACTCGTTACGTACTGCTCAACACTTTTCCCGCAAAAGGAGCTAACTATTTAATATTATTTAATTTAAAAACTCTATTTCCTTTTTTTTTCATCAAATCAAATTTTTCAAATTTAATCAATAGATTAAAAGCCATTAAATTAGTCTTAATTTAGCGCTTAACTTAAACAATTTAATGAATTTTTAAATAACAGGAACAAATCCAATCAATTTAATACCAGCCTAAAAGGTCATACTACAACTGCTACGCTTTTGATGTGTAATTGATAGCAGCTCCTGTAAGTAGGCAATAATTTAACAAAATGTAGGTCATACTGCCTGTGAGCAACAAATCCTTGCGAAGAGTATATGTAGGAAGAAAATCCAATGCAAATTATTTATGAATTCTAGACCAATAACAAAAAAAAAAAAAAAAAAGTAAGAAACAACTATTGTATTAACAGCAGACTGTGAGGTCTTAAAATATTAATGGCAGAAATTTAAGGATAGTTTTACAGTGCTGTTAGAGAAAATTTCCTATAACTGAAAACTGTTGCTTGTGTGTCTTTATAGTCCAATGTCTTTATAGTCCAACACAAAGATGGTTTTTATTATTTTTTAGGGGGATACCGAAGCACACCACTAACCTAATGAGTCCCATTTCATCCCCTTCGATCCTCAATGATTTTTGGTATCCGACTGGAAATTTACAAATATTGAGCCTCATGCAGTCACTAGCCTTCTACTTTCGACTGTAGTGATTTCAGACTAGCGACTGATACATGTCGGCATCACAATGTCTAGGGTAGTTGCTAACATTTGCTTAAGGCTATGTCTCCACAGCATTTACATATAATATATGCCGGCTGTGGTCCAAAGTCTTTTTATGTTAGTCTTTTTCCAAGCACAGTCTGCAAGTATCGCCTTACCGCGATTTTTTTTTTAACTTGTTTAGGTAATTCATGAGAGTCCGTGACCTATACTAACGAAATTACCCGTTTGTAAGCCCCCAGATTATGTCCAAGCTCCTTTTTGGTCTTCCTGCAAAAAAAAAAAAAAAACTTTTCAAAACTTTTAGTGGAAAATTCTAGAGACTTTGGTGGGAATCGAACCCACAACGCGGACTGATAGACTAGTACACTACCTACTAGGCCACAGACCTCTTTAAAAAAATATATATAGGGTGTTTTTTATAGAGGTATAGAACTTTAAGTTGCAATAAATTATTCATTATTCGATTGACATGAATTTTATTTATCTGAAAGAATATCTTGTGGCATTACACTTTAAATATGATTTCTGGCATATGACCGCCACGGCTGGAGCGGATGTAGTCCAATCTGGACGTCCAATTTTCGATGCCTTTTTCCAACATTTGTGTCCGTATATCGGCAATAACACGGCGAATGTTGTTTTCCAAATGGTCAAGTGTTTGTGGCTTATCCGCATAAACCAATGACTTTACATAGCCCCACAGAAAGTAGTCTAGCAGTGTTAAATCACAAGATCTTGGAGGCCAATTCACAGGTCCAAAACGTGAAATTAGGCGGTCACCAAACGTGTCTTTCAATAAATCTATTGTGGCACGAGCTGTGTGATATGTTGCGCCGTGTTGTTGAAACCACATCTCCTGGACATCATGGTTATTCAATTCAGGAATGAAAAATTTAGTAATCATGGCTCTATACCGATCACCATTGACTGTAACGTTCTGGCCACCATCGTTTTTGAAAACGATGGTGGCCCATAAAGCGCACCAAACAGTCAGTTTTTCTGGATGTAACGGTGTTTCGACATACACTTGAGGATTACCTTCACTCCAACCAGAAGTGCGCTTTATCGCTAAACAAAATTCGCTTATGAAAATCGGGAACAACGGTAATCTCGTTTTGGGCCCAAATTGCACTAAATGCAAGCGTTGTTCAGGCATGAGTCTATGCATGATGAATTGCCAAACCAAACTGATAATAAATCACTTGACAGCTGTTAAATCGGTCGCCATCTTGAAAAGTAATGCCAACCTAAACTTCTATACCTCTATAAAAAAAGCCCTTTATATACTCTGTGTAAATTTTAAGTGTCTGCCTATAACGGTTTAAAATATAAAACTATATTCGGTAAAATCACGGTCACTATGTAGACACCCTTTAATTATTTTTTGTTGTTTTAGTGGACATAGTATTACATATTCTGTATAAATTTCAAGCGTTTGCTTATAAAGCTTGTAAAGATCATGCAATATCGGTCAAAATCGCTGCCTCTATAAGAACACCCTTTAACTGTATTTTTTATATTTTTTAACCAATAATGTCAGTACCGGAAATTGTGTTTTTTTACTGCTTTTTTCCACTTTCTGTTGGAAATGAGATATTTTTGCTGACAAGAGTATCCTATATTGGAATCAGGATTCTAAGGTGCCTCCTCACAAAATTTTGTTAAAATCCATGTAGTAGTTTTTACGTGATGCAAACACAAATGAAAAGCAGACAGACAGACGGAAATGAGTTACTATTTTATTATATGTATAGAATTTTTATGAATGTTTACATATGATGTATTTTTAGAGAGATAGACAATAACAACTTATAAAGGTTTCTTTTATTCATTATTGTAACAAAATTCTTCTTTTCTAACAGTATGTTGAAGAAGGTGTACGATAAGCTGTCACTGTATTTTATTAAAAAATTGTCTGATGATTTGAATAAAGGCGATACAAAGACGATATTTAAAATACCGGAAATATATATGCGTTGTTTTCTACTTAATAAACATGTTTGATTATGAATGTTAGGTAAAGGATTGCCTAGTTTTGGGCATTTCTAAAAGAAACTCATTTTAAAATTTTGCCTTCGGTTAAACTCAAGCTCAAAATTAGGAACACGAAATACTTAAATGCTACAAGTATTACTTGTGCGAAAGTTTATTAAAGGAAATTTAAATACATTAACATAATCAATATATTTTTGCCCTAAAGTATGCTGCTGTTAAATGTGTGAATATGAATACACTAATGCATTATTTGTGTAACTTTATTGCGAACAACTTATAAGAAGTTTACTTAAAAGTTTATTTTTGTTAAGGTTTGTTACTTGTTTTTTTTAAAAAAAAAAGAACATTGAAAAATTTAAATTGCAAAAACGTGTCTTATGTAAAAAATGTTAGATTATCATTATGTTTAGCTTTATGTAAAAATCCTTATGGAAGAAATTTTGTATTTTTTCCTTTTAAAAATTTATTTTCAGTTTAAGTAGATTTGTTCAACGAAAAACAATTTTACGGTAATCTTCTTTTAGCAAGAAAATTTTATATTAATGTTGAATATAACTATGTCTTAACTAATTTATAACTTTATTATAAGCTAGTCACGACGCACAATAGTATTTTGCCAATCTACCCGGACATTACTTGTTTAGTTTCTATTGGCTCTAAAATAAAACTTGACAGAAAAATCTCCTATGTTCATAAGCTGTCAAGTCTATAAAATAAGAATAATCGCACCAGGGTGAAAAAAGTTCCCCTTAGAAGAACTAATCCTACCTCTGAAAAATTCAACTTTTTTTTAAGTTTTCTCCTACTTTTGTTTAGCAAATGCAACTTTTTTATAGTCAGCAAATGTTCAAAAATCTAAACTTGGGCCAAAAAGATTTTAAAGTGCTATTTATCGAACCCCTCCTCCTTTTGTGGGCGGTAACATAAAACATTATTTGCAAAAATTAATGTAGTTATTCAAAGAAATGGCATACGCCTTAATACCATAAAAATAATTTTTATAGTATCACACCCTGCGAAACGTCCATGTGAATTTAAAAAAATATGTATTTTTTTTTTAATTTCCAAAAAATATTTATTTTTAAACTTTTATGTCGAAGAGAATAATATTAGTAAAACTAATTTTTGTAATTTATTACTTTACAGTATTTAATTTATCTGAGAATAATTAATTTATTCATAATTAACTGTGCCCGCCACTTCGTCAGCGTCATTATTTTGTTTTGAAAGTAATCTACTTTAAGACTTAATTTTATAGTGCTTCAGATATGGTTTATTTAATTACTTTATATAGATTTACCCATCCCTGGATAAATACTCAGAAACCTAGGCTTTATATAAAAATCTAAAATTTGTATAAAATTCCAAAATTATTGTAGAATACTGTAAATAGTATTTTAAAGTATCTGCTGACAAAAATAAAAGTTTCTGCCAAGGTTGCAAAACCATTGAATTGGTAAAATTGCGTACTATTACTACTTTTTCTCCCTCTTTCTTAGTAGTGAGATTTTTTGCGGGGAAAAAAATCCTATATTTGAAACACGATACTAAGGTACCTCTCCATAAAATTTTGTTATAATCCATCCAGTATTTTTTACGTGATACGAACACAAACAGGCAGACAGGCAGAAAATCATAGTTTTATTATATGAATAGGTAATAAATAATTTACATTAGAAACAATAAATTTTATTTAAAATAATAACAATTAATTTATTTAAAACAACTTAGAAACCAAATATTTTTTATGACCGACAAAAAGGTTTCTTACTGGTATCTACCTCTGCAAGATGAGGAAAAACAGGAATAGAGAGGAAATTAGGAAAAAAAAAATCGCGAAAAAAATGGTGCTAAAACGCGCAACGTTTTTTTCTGCGGTATAAAAATCGTAAAGTTTATAGTGGTATATAATATTTTTAGGACCGCGATGGAGATCACTCTTAAAAATCTTATCACTTTTTTTTTGACAAAAAATTTAACAAAAAAATCTTTTTTTTTAATTTTGAAAGAAATTTTTTATCATAAAAATTTAAAAGAAAATTCTTATAAAAATTAATATAAGTAGCTACTAATAAGCCTTTCACAGAAAATAAAAAATCAATACAGAATCTTTATTGGTTTAGCCACAAAAAAAAATATATTGCAAACCTCTCTAAATCGTAAAAATGCAATTTACTCAACTTTCCGGATTTTAACAGTGTCCCAAAACGACAAATATATCAAATAAAAGCCTTGAAAATTCACTAAATGATGCAGAACTTTGTTGTCTGTAAAGCTCCTTTCTTAAATTTTTACATTTCTCAAAATAAATTTTTGGCCTAATGTCTGGCTAGTTTGGTAAAATACACCTCTGTGCGACGTAGGCATATCCAACATTCAAATGCTATTCAATTTTCAAACACATCATCTGGGTCCCCATTTAGCGCTTAATCGTCATTGCTTCAAGCCAGTTGTAAGCCTATAAGAATTAACACGGCTATTATTTGTTATGCCATTACTAGATTAGTTCTTTTATACACGCATTATATATTATTTATTTACCACACCTTAAAGTATACTCTATATATTACTATATATCTTTACTAGCTGTGCCCGCCACGTCGTGGGCTTCCTGACAATATTTTGCTCGGTTTTGCTTTGAAAGTATTCCACAGCAATTGAAAGACTCTTACTTTTAGAATTATAGTTTATAATTTATAAAATTCTAAAATTTATAAAAAATTCTAAAATTTATAAAAATTCTAAAATTTCTAAAAATTCTAAAATTCTAAAAATTATTGTAAACCTCTGTAAGTGGTGTTTAAAATATTTTAACAACAAAGTAATTCCACAAAGGCGAAATACAAATTTAATTCAACTGGTGCCATCTGTAGCGTAATAGTATCCCCATTATTCCACTTTCAAAAATAAAAAAGTGTGTGGTGAAAATATAACCGTGTTGAAAAAAAACTGTGTTGAAAATATCCCAGTTTTAAACCGAAAATTTTAGCACCGTTAATTCGGAAATTGCGTTTTTCACTGCTTTTTCTCCACTTTCTCTTGGAAATAAGATATTTTTGGGACTAGAATACTAACGCTCTTCCTCGTAAAATTTTATTAAAATCAATCCAGTAGTTTTTACGTGATGCGAACACAAACAATGAAGGACAGACAGACAGAAATGAGTTACTATTTTATTATAAGTATAGATATATCATTACAATAATGAACAAACTCTTTCTTCAAGATTTGTTTTTGTTTTTATTATAATGTCAGTCTTTTATTACATCTATTAAAATCTAAAGTCCTCTGCAACAAATAATTCCTTTTTGTTTACGACATGACCAGAACGTCCACTACTGCCTCAACTATTAAAGACCAATTCCAATACTAAGTCCTTGTACGTGTCTCGATTACACATCAAATCATGGCATTAACATTTTTGTTTGCATTTTATTTTTATGTTTTAGTGCATTTTGCTGGTGTTACTTACAATACAAATATTATTGTTTAGTTTTAATTTTTCTTGCAAAATGTTTAACTGTTTAACAAAACCACTAACCTCTAGTCCATTATACTAGAAGCAACGGTTTTGTTGCTAACATTTTACCTGCCAGCAATCAATGTAAAAAAAAAGAATTGAAAAGAAAAACTTCACGACAATATTTAATTTTTTTATTTTATTTCTTGATTTTGGTTAAAACTTAAGAAAAAGATAAAGCAGATAAAAGCATACTTTAAGGTGGCTATAACAACCAACTAAGAAAACTTCTTACAGCAAAGTAACAAACACTAGCTTTTGTAATGCTACATACAGTGTGACATATTCTGTGTGTCTCTCTGTCCTATAACAGCAGCAGTTACTTGTCAGTATTCCCTGCAATCGTATATAATATTGTTTGCTATGTTGGTGGTGGCATTGTTGTAGAGTGGAATTCGTTTCAATTTACACTTGAATACCTAACTAAAGTGACACTCATAATATGGCTGCATAAAAGAAGAACAACTTAAACATACCCACCCACAAGTATTTGAAGTGCAAGAAAATATTTGCTTATTGCAAAGGTGTTGCTGGTGAAAGCAGCAAATAAATGCTTTAATTTGAAGAATTATTTACGAACTGTTTTTTGCACTTTTAAAAAATATTTTTTATAGCATACTTTAAGGAATTGATATTATTTATAATTATGTTTTTTAAAACTGTTTTTATAAAGGTTTTTTTTGTTATTGAGAAATACTTAAAAACGTAGTTGTAAGGTAAATCCAGTGGCTTATTTTAACAAATAACTTTTAAAGCATACTTTTAGGATAATTAAGGTATTAAGTAGATAATCGGTATTATAAAAATCTAGTAAATTAGTTAGGTTTTTATTATGTACTAGCTGTGCCCACACACCTTGAGTGCGCCCTAAAAGTAATCCACACCAAATTTTAAAACTCTTACGTATTTAGTTTATATAATGGTACCCATCCCTAGATAAAATTCTAAACTTTATAAAAAATTCTAAAAATTGTTGTAAAGCTCTGTAAAAGGTGTTTAAACTATTTTAATAACAATGTAAGTCCTCAAAGTAAAAATACAAATCAAATAAAAATTTTATTCAATTGGCTATTTGGCAGGAAGTAATTTATATTTTTTTTTCATTATTTTAAAATTATTGTGCAACCATGTTTAAAATATCCCTCATTTAAAAATAAAAGATGCCTTAAATCGGTAAACAAATATGCCTACTTTCACTGCTTTTTCTCCACTTTCTCTTGGAAATAAGATATTTTTGCTAAAAAAAGTATCCTGTATTGGAATAATGATACACATTTTTTTTGGATTGGAATTTTTATACGCGGTTTTTGAAGTGAAAACTTCTTTACTTCTTTCACAACCGTAACCGCGTCACCTAACATTGGTTTCTATACATAGGTCTGCTCGTTTTGGTTGAAGAAAAATTATTGAATTTTCGATACAATTTTTACAAAAAATTGTCGATAAAATTATTACAAAAAATCTTCGATAAAATTTTTACAAAAAATCTTCGATAAAATTTTTACAAAAAATTTTCGATGAAATTTTTACAAAAAATTTTCGTTAAAAATTTTTGATAAAATTTTTACAAAATATAATCAATAAAATTTTCGATAAAATTTTTACAAAAAATTTTCGACAATTTTTACAAAATAAATTTTCGATAAAATATTTAAAAAAAATTTTCGATAAAATTTTTACAAAAAATTTTTGGTAAAATTTTTACAAAAAATTTGCGATAAAATTTTCACAAAAAATTTTCGATACAATTTTTACAAAAAATTTTCGATACAATTTTTACAAAAAATTTTCGATAAAAGTTTTACAAAAAATTTTCGATACAACTTATACAAAAAATTTTCAATAAAGTTTTTGCAAAAAATTTTCGATAAAATTTTAACAAAAAATTTTCGATAAAATTTTTACAAACAATTTTCGATAAAATCTTCGATAAAATTTTTACAAAAAATCTTCGATAAAATTTTTACAAAAAATTTTCGATGAAATTTTTACAAAAAATTTTCGTTAAAAATTTTTGATAAAATTTTTACAAAATATAATCAATAAAATTTTCGATAAAATTTTTACAAAAAATTTTCGACAATTTTTACAAAAAAAATTTTCGATAAAATGTTTAAAAAAAATTTTCGATAAAATTTTTACAAAAAATTTTTGGTAAAATTTTTACAAAAAATTTTTGGTAAAATTTTTACAAAAAATTTGCGACAAAATTTTCACAAAAAATTTTCGATACAATTTTTACAAAAAATTTTCGATACAATTTTTACAAAAAATTTTTAATAAAATTTTTACGAAAAAATTCTACAAAAAATTTTTGATAAAATTTTTACAACATATTTTCGATAAAATTTTTACGAAAAATTTTCGATAATAATTTAACAAAAACTTATCGATAAAATTTTTATAAATTATAAAATTATAAAATTTCCGATAAAATTGTTACAATTTTACAATTTTTACTTTTATAAAAATCTTTAATAAAATTTATACAAACAATTTTCGATAAAATTTATACAAAAAATTTTCGATAAAATTTATACAAAAAATTTTCGATAAAATTTATACAAAAAATTTTCGATAAAAGTTTTCCAAAAATTTTTCGATAAAATTTTTACAAAAAATTTTCGATAAAATTTTTACAACAAATTTTCGATAAAATTTTCGATAAATTTTTTACAAAAAAATTTTGATAAAATTTTTACAAAAAATTTTCGATAAAATTTTTACAAAAAATTATCAATAAAATTTTTACAAATAATTTTTATAAAATTTTTACAAATAATTTTTATAAAATTTTTACAAAAAATTTTCAATAAAATTTTTACCAAAACATTTCAATAAAATTTTCACAAAGAAATTCGATACAATTTTTTCAAAAAATCTTCGATAAAATTTTTAATAAAAATTTTCGATACAATTTTTACAAAAACATTTTAATAAAATTTCTACAAAAACATTTGAATAAATATTACAAATTTAACAAAAAATAAAAGTTTTGCAAAAAATTTTCGATAAAAGTTTTACAAAAAATTTTCGATACAACTTATTCAAAAAATTTTCAATAAAGTTTTTGCAAAAAATTTTCGATAAAGTTTTTGCAAAAAATTTTCGATAAAATTTTAACAAAAAATTTTCGATAAAATTTTTACAAACAATTTTCGATAAAATTCTTACTAGAAATTTTCTATAAAATTTTTAAATAAATTTTTCGATAAAATTTTTACAAAAAATTTTCGGTAAAATTTTTTCATTATCTTTGTATTATATTTGTAATAATGAAGTTGAAAATCATAAAAGTAAAAACCTAATGTATATTATTGTGGAATTAGGAAACCCAACAGAGTGAGGGAATATTTAACATTACTAATGTGAAGGGTATATAAGATTCGGCATGGCCGAATGTAGCACTATTACTTGTTGATTTTTTTTTAATCTAAAAATTCAATATAAAGGTGTCATTATTATTTTACTTAAGCTTTTTTTGTTATTTAATATTTAATTTTATTAATTTCTTCGCTACATCATGTTACTTCTATGTTTGTTTTAAATTCTTAAACCTTGTCATTCTTTAAATTTAGGAATGATTTCATTTTCTATTTTGCATATACAATTTTATTTATTTTCAAGTGCACTTGAATAGTATTTATTATTTCTCTTTTGTTTGCATATTTAAGTTACATTTAAAGAATTTGGTTTGTTTTTTATTTGAAAAGAGTTTCTTTAAGAGTGGTATTGTATACTTATTGATTAAAATTTTCATTGTACTAGGGTTGGATTACAAGTTTCAACATCCATGCAATCGAGTTTTCAACACTTGCAAAAATTTGCCAACGTTTTTTATATACATACTAGCTGTGCCCACACACGTTTTTTATATATAGGTACCCTTATCCCTGGATAAAATTCTAAAATTTATATAAAATTCTAAAATTCTATTTGGCATTAAGTAATTCATATTTCGTCATTATTTTAAAACACCACCATCTGTTGCGCAGCTGTGTTTAAATTTTACCTCTTTTAATTTATATTTGGTCATTATTTTGAAATAGCGCCATCTGTTGCCCAACGATTTTTAAAATATCCCGCTTTAAAAACTAAAAGATGCCTTAAAGTATACAGTACTTTTAAATTGGTAAAAAAATCGGAGGATTTTCATTGCTTTTACTCCACTTTCTCTTGGAAAATATCTATTTTTGTATCCTATATTGGAATCGGGACACTATGGCACTTCCTCACAAAATTTTGTTTAAATCCATTCAGTAGTTTTTTGGTGATGTGAACACAAACAGAAATACAGATAGCCAGAAGTTACTGTTTTATTATATGTATTGATTATCGACGTAGATTTAATAATGACTTCTTATAATCTTTGTAAATCAAATCTATTTTTAGGCTGCTGAAAATTTATTTTTATTTAGTTGCTTTATACTTTTTGCTCATTTCTATATGACGTAACAGCAGTACATATTGTCCTTGGTTGTATGTGGGTTACGTTAAACTGTTGCTTTGACTTTTTGATTTTTGTTTTTAAAATTTAGATTTTTTCAAGCCTCCCATGGCTCTCCTAAAGTTGGAAATATCTTTGCAAAAAAATCTTTTCTCTTTACATTTAAAACAAATACAAATTCAAAAATTTTGTTGTTCTCTTAAATGTATTTGTGCAAACGATCGACATCGATCGACATCGTGGGACTGGCAGATTATTTCGTAAAGAGTAAAATTTTTTATTATTTTCACATTATTATTTTTCTAAATCATTAAAATTTTATATTTTCTTTTAATTATAACAAACTTATTGCCCATTCCTACTATTTATTTGCTAAGAATAAATTATTTAAACAACTACTCAACATATGCAACGATTTAAAATTTATTTAAAAACTAAAGCATACTTTTATCTTTAGATGCTTCAATAATATTGATTTTTGTTTAAATCCTTAAATGATGCATCAGTATTGCAAAACTACTTAAAATAAAAAGTATAGTTTATTTTTACATTATTTTTCTCTCTCTTTAGATTGTGTTAAAGTGTTTGTTTAGAGAACAATTGTGTTCTTAAATATGAGTAGTTATGTGTGTAAGTGATTTGAGTTTGAGTTTAAAATAAATAAAATACAAATTTAGTTGGAAAAATTATTTTCTTTTTAAGCTTTCTGTTGTTTTTTAAATTATATTTATATAAAACTTTTATTATTAATTAATTATTTGTTATTGTTTTTTTAATTAAAATGCTAAGGACCCCTCTGGTAGAGTACATAGTGGATTGGCAATACTGATAAAGGTTTAAATCAAACTGTGTTGTCTGTGTGATTTATGTGAGGACTACCATTAAAGAAAGAAATATCTGCATTGAAGGTTGTTGTAAACACCACCCAAAGTAGATAGATAGTAGTAGACGAAGTATGTCGAAAATGGATGTAGTGATTCAAGAAATGCATTACATTTTGATAGAGTGTAAAAAAAGTTTTTTCCTATTTTTTTAAAAATTAAGCACCTAATTTGTTAAAAACTATTTTTTCAATCGTATAAAAGAAGAGAACGAGAACAAACGATCCTAAGCCTTACTTTAATATTTCATGTGTATGGTATTAAATAGTTCCACTAATTAAATTAAATGTGAAAAGTTCCATATTTTATCTCCATATTTTATCTCTTTGAGTTATTTCTAAGTGTTTGTAATTACAAATTATAACACCTACTCGAAGATAATCCTATAGTTAGTTGTTATAATTTCTTACACTTGCTTACCTCATTTATTTAATTAACAAAGCATAATTCTGCGTTTTAAGCTACTTAACAAAATTAAAGCATACTTTAAGGCATTTAATAGTGTAACATAATCGTAAATTGCTTCATTTGAAAATTTTGTCTCATAACAATCAATTTTAATGGTTGTCAAAAAATCGTTAACCAGAAGGTAAATAACGCATTAAGCTGTAGCATAACACTTAATAATACAAATACTGAATATACAAACACCAATACAAACACATTCAGTTACACACCTTATTATATTAGGATGGTTCAAAAATAAGTTCAATTAAAGGACAATAAAATAAAATATGAACTTTTTTTTAGGAGCCAATGCAATATACATATTATGAGTAGAAATGTTATATTTTTTTAAATATGACAGGTTTATTCGAAAGGGAAATTATAGTTGCCGCCGCATATTCACTGAGTTTACAGGTATTGTGGGCTGCATGATCTGACTGCAGAACATATACTTTGAGCGTGTCCTGCTTTGGAGACTCGTAGAACAAAATTATTAGAGAGCTCTTGTTGTCTCCAAGGGATGTAAATGATATCTCACTGTATAGGATTATTGGCTTTAACCGCAGTCTGCAACTGCTTCGGTGAACAGAAAGGCTGTACTAAAGATCCCTTGGTTGAGATAATTAGGGCCCTTTTTTATCTAACAAAAATCCCAGGAATCCTTTGCCAGACATTCGTTAATAGGTTTTAGATGTGTCTATAGCCAAGGGGCTATACAGCAGTATTGATCTTAAGACGAGGAACACAGATACATAAGTCTAATATTAAAGAATTCTGTGATGCACCTCTATTGGCCTGCAAACAGCAAAATAAGTATTTCTTTGTTGATCTGGAGGCTCAAGGCTTTCTTGAAAGATGGCTAAGGTAATTAACCAACAATTACAAATCATATTATAGAAATAAATTTTACTTTTATTACTGCTAGATATATCGACATATCGACACAGATCCTACGACCATATATTATTCTTCTTTCCTATTCTAAGGTCGGTATTGTCATACAATATGTTTTTTTTTATGCCATCCGGCCCAGAAGACTTGTTGATATTAAGATCTGCTAAGACCTTTTTAACTGCACGTGCTCGAAAGAATATCTTTGGCATAGTTACTGATACTCTGTCAAGCACGGGTAGTGGCTGATTGCTTTCCGGCAAGTAGGAATTTCTTGCAAATTGACCAGCCATATGGTTAGCTTTGTCAGCCGGGTCAGTGAATATTTGGTCATCCTTCAAAAGAGTCGGAATTGAGGAACTAGGATTATTCTTTACTCTTTTGACAAATGACTAAAAACTTTAGACGCTCATCGTGTAGACCTTTTTCACGCCTAAGTGCTTTGGCACACAAAGATCTCGCTCTTTTGCGTAGCGAATCAGTGTCTGCATTTTTATTTTTACGCCAGGCACTGAATGCTTCCTCTCTGAATCTGACTGCATTTTTACACGTCTGATTAAACCAGGATTTCATTCTAGGTTTAATCGAAACTTGCTTTGATGGAATAAAAGCTTTCATTCATTTACAACCATTTCCGCCATGGCATCAGTGTTACTGTCTAGGAAACAAAGTTTCCAATTAAAATGCAGGAAAAAATCGTTGTGCTCAGCCGAACGAGCCTTATCGTATACGTATTTTAAACGTTTCGTGGCTGCTTTTGAAACGCTTCGAAGTTCAGAAATCGAAAAGGAGGCGGATATGGTGCAGTGATCCGAGTTACCTAGAGGTGCATTAACGTTTACTTCATACTTTTGAGGGTGCGAAGTTAAAAAAAGATCGAGAGTATTATTATCGAGTCCTTCAACACACGAAATGTGCGTTGGCTCATTCACTAGTTGCGCAAGGTGGTTGTGCGCGGCAAATAACTCAAAATTCTGGCCTTCTGGAGATGTATGGCTCGAATGGCGAAGCCAAGATGAGTTGTGAACATTGAAATCACCAGCAACAACAATTTCACTGTTCGGACAACTATTAAGTATCTTCGATATGGAATCGGAAAGGGAATCGAAGCCGGATAAAGTTTTGTCCCTTCCCGCGTTTGGACTTCTATAAAGAAACCCGAAATGCAAATAGTGCGACTTGATTTTGAATTTAACCCATAGACAGCTAAATTCAGGATCAGGCGTGCCTAATGATTGCTGGCACTGGTACACAACTTCATTGCGTATGTACAACACAAGGCCCCTATGGAAACTAAAAAGTGATAGAAGGTGATACCCAGGTAAGTGAAAATCCTGTGGATCAGCATCTTCAGATACCTGAGTCTCACATAAGGCGAAAACATCCGGACGATGGAGACAAACGTGAGCATATACAGAGAAAAAATTCACTCGTAACCCACGTATGTTGCAGAAGTCAATTTTAAATCGTCCATGTTTTATAAATCTCTTTTTTTACTTAGCAGAACTTCTGTATCCCTGACTTTATTGTATTTATAGGGAACACTAAAGCACCAAATTCACAAACTTATTTTAGCTAAGCATATTATAAAAAACTTTCCATTGGCTGAAAACATCATAATTCCATTCCATTTCGTTCTTATTGCATCTCCCTCTACTGTAAATAAATCTATTACGTTCATTTGGGAGTGTGTGGGTGAGTGAGTGGATAATCATGTGTGTGTGTGTCTTTATAAATTCACTTCTTTTCTAAATCGCACAGCAAACATAAACAAGCAAACGAAAAAACAAAAAAATAACAAAAATGCTAGAACTAAAAGACAGCAGGCAATGCGGAGCAGAACTAAAGAAAACTAATCAGGATTTTCATGCTGACACCCTTTATTCCATAATTTCCGCTTGATTAATGAACGTTGAAATGTTGGCGAACACACATGTATGCACACTGTTTTATAGATATGGGTGATTCTAAAAGTACTTAGAACATTTTTTCTGGTGAGAAGTTTATTGGAAGCAGTACAGTGTTCTTTAGGGATAGAATAATTTTAAATGATAAGAAATTGTATAAGTTTAGTTAAAATTGAGAAACTAATGGCTTGATGATGGATTCAAAATGTCAGCATCAAATGTGATTCAAAATGTCAGCCAAAATGATCGTACTCTATCGGTCTTTGGGATTTTTTATTAAATATATAAAGGGTCCTTCCACAGGATAACTGGTTTTTAGGCTGTGGCCTGCCATTTACATTCAGTATTTATCTGCAAGTCCTAGTTGGGCATTCAAACACAACTTGCGCTACTGGCTTGCCTTTTAAACAGAATCTTTGCAGATATTTTAAATTGAAACACTTGGAAATATCTACAGCCATTATGATTTAAATACAACCCCATAACTTAACCTTATAAAATGCTTCTCAGATTGTAGATTTCTTCACTGCTATTTGAAAGTCACAAACAAACTTTTCCGCCTGCCCTCATATGCATACCAAATACACACACACACACACACACTATTATCTCATAAACAACTTGCACAGTTTATAGTTTTTCATTGTAAGTTTTTTTAGTTTCCATTTCCTACTGCTGTTTTTGATTTGATTGTTTCTAAACTTTTTAGCAATATTTCTCAAACGAATAGGAAAACTAATGATGTTGTTTTAGTTAAGCTGCTGAGCTACTTACATACATACATACACATAAGACTTTATATACTATAAATCTAAATAGAAAATATAAACGTCAAAAATCAATCAAATTAACACTGCTGAATGCAGGGGCCAAGGGGGAGATATATTTTGCTAAATATAATAATAAATTGAAAGTCCCTATATGATTAATAGAGTTTTTAACTGTCAATGAAAATTGTTATGAATTGTTACAATTATATGTATGTAGCTTGTCATAGAAATTGACAAAAAAAAAAAAAAAAACAAAAATTATAGGGAATGTGAATAATATAATCTTGCCGACATTAGATTATCTTCTAGAAATAGATTTTAATTCTTTTGAATTTTTGTCTGAAATACTGAGCCCGGAATATAGCAGATGTTCAGATATTGCAGATGTTCAGCAGATGTTTTTTTAACTGGAAAAGGATTTTATTTTTTTGAAAAAAAAAAAAAAAAACGGTACGAAAATAGAGTTTCTTATATTTTTTATTTATTGCTTTTGAATCCTTATGTGTCAAATGTGTGTGCATTATATTAAAATCTCCTGTAACATAGGAACACCCTTTAATATTCAAAGTTATCCTTTATATATGTACATATGTTGTAAAAGCATTCGCAGGGTCTTTATTACTCTATGTAAATCTTAGGTGCCTGCTTATAAAGGTTTAAAGAATAAAGTCATATTCTGTTGGTATCTTACTCGGGGTAACCCTTTAATTTTTAATTATTTATTATTATTATTTATAATAGTTGTTTAATCGGATTAATACATAATCTCTGTATGTACTAAGTGACTATGCAGGTTTAAAATGACATAATCATCAATATCAACCTCTATGGGTTACCCTTTAATTTATATTAACTCAGAGTATCACTCGGTAATGGTCTAATATGAGCAAAGTTCTTTCTATAGCTGAACTTACTAAACCTGAAAAAGTGGAGGGCGACTAATACACTGACAGGCTCGTATTGGGGGTCAAAGAGCCCCTTGGCAGGAAGGCCAGCAAAATGCTTAGATATAATAAAGGTACCTTAAGCTAGTTAACTGCGTTAGTGACAGGTCATGGAAACTTCAAAGTCTAGATTAAAGGCTGGTTGTAGTATATGATTCAATGATAGTAAGTTTGCAGTAAGTTTCGCAAGTCGCTGTCCTATAATCATTGATAACAAAAAGGGTAGGTGGTCTGCTTCGATATTTCCCCTTCATTACTCTATACAAATAATAATAAAACAGTAATTTATTTCCTCTCTGTCTGCTTGTGTTCGCATCACGTAAAAACTACTTGATGGATTTTAACCAAATTTGTTAAGGAGGTACCTTAGTATCCTGATTCCCTCAAAAATATCTTATTTCCAAGAGAAAGTGGAGAAAAATCAATGAAAATACGCCGATTTTTTTTACCGATTTATTTTAAGACGTACATATTTTATTCTAAACAAGGTTGCACAACAGATGGCGCTATTTTAAGATAGTGACAAAATGAATTTAAAGAGAGACATTTTAAACACGGTTGCTCAATAGATGGCACTGCTTGAAAAAAGTGACAAAATATTAATTACTTACTGCCTAATAGACAAATGAATAAAATTTGTATTTGATTTGTATTTTTACTTTGTGGTATTACATTGTTAATAAAATATTTTAAACACCTTTTACAGAGCTTAATAATAAATTTTGGAATTTTATATAAATTTTAGAATTTTATTCAGGGATGGGTACCTGTACTTAAAATAAGAGACTTAAGATATGGTGTGGATTACAAAATATTGTCAGGACGTGGCCCACAACGTGTGTGGGCACAGCTAGTATATATGTAAATAAACCATTTGTGCTTTCAGCCTTTTGCAAATATTTTTACACATGCATCGTGAAACACTTTTAAAACATGAAACTCAATACCTCAGCATACTCCTTTAGGTTTTTCGGAAAGTCCCACCCACATGGATTCGCCGAGAACCGCATCAAGTCGAACTTTCTCATTACATTATGCAAACTCTCTATAAATTTTATCCCCAAAGAGCATCTCCATTCTAGGATTCGAGTACTGAGATTGAAAGATATAATATATGCTTGTCGTAATTGGTTTAAAACCGATGGTTTTCAATCGTACCCGGGTGCACGTTATAGGATATACTACTTTTTAAAGCAGGTTTCGAGATCACTGCAGTGTTTTCCAGGCTGTCATTTTGGCAAGATGGAGGCATAGGTTTATTTAAGCGAAAATGTTATTTAAGCAACTGGTGAAAAAAAAAAAATATTTAAACCTCCATCGATGCTGCTCTTTAGTACTACTTGTCTCCTATTTAAATGTTTACACAATTCTAATTCTGTTTAAATGGCTACAATCAGCATAATTTTGGTTTCAGGATACAGCGATAAGCAGGAGATCGCGAAAAGGTAAATGCCTAAAACTTCGGAGTAAAACTAAGATAAATACTGACGAGCATCATGGCTGAGTAGATATAAGTACAAGATTTTTGGATAATTTTTACATCATTTGTATATAGAGTTCTTACTAAAGGCCTTTTCACACCGTAATACAAGTATTAATACTTTTGAGGAAAATGCAACCCTGATTAAACGGCGATTAGATCAGAGTTGCATTTTATTCTAAAGTATTAATACTTGTATTATAGTGTGAAATGCCCTTAAGTACTGTATCATTGGGCTACATAAAAGCGTTTAAAATATTATTATTACGATATAAGAATGAAAATAAAAACACTATTTTGGCGAGGGGACGTGTATATTTCATAGGTAGCATGTACGCGGTATGATCAAAAAATAACCGTTATTTTCAAACAACGTCGCATGGACATCGCTCAGGAGATGTTAAACATCATCATCAATGATCCAGATTTGCTCAAAAAGGTCATAACTGTCCATAATGTCTTTGCACATTTAATATCATTTTTTACACAAAACTTAATGCAGTTTCTTTGATCCATTTTTTGAAATAGTACAAAATCGAAGAGCACACCAAAACACGACTAACCTTTTTATCTGTCAAAAACAAACTCTCAATCCAAAATGGCTGATATTGTCAACATAAATAACAGACATGTGTACCAACATTAAAAAAAAAAAATCGAACATCGTACCTCACGAAAATTGAAAATAACGGTTATTTTTTTATCATGTCTCGTACTCCGTATTCGTCGAACTGTATTATCTGGAGCTATATAGGGTGACATTATAACAGATTCTTTGCTTAAGCACAACTATATGAATAGTTATTTTAATGTCAAATGAATAATAAAAAATTATATATGATGATTGAAGGTGTTGCTAACTTAATTCTCATTTGGGTGAAAAACTTTTAATTATAAGATATTTCATTTTCATTCAATTTCTAGTTCAAATAATAATTTCTAAAAATAACTGTATTTTTTTTGTTTTTATTTTTTATTAATTTTTTTATGTTTTTAAATATTTAATTCATGGAAATTTTTTACATCTAAGTGTGAAATATAACATCTCTCAAATGGTGTCCATTTTCTTGCAAACAAAAATTGGCTCTTTTAACCGCATTTTCCATTACTGCCCGTAGAGTTTCTGGTTCCAAGTTCCTTATTTCTGCTTGAATGTTCTGCTTAAGCTCTTGAATTGTTTGGGGTTTATTGATATACACAACTCCTTTCAAATAGCCCCACAAAAAAATCTGGAGCAGTCAAATCTGGTGAACGTGGAGGCCAAGCAAAATCACAATTTCTGGAAATTATTCGTTCACCAAAAATCTTATGAAGAAGTTCCATTGTCGCTCTTGCTGTATGCGCAGTTGCTCCATCTTGCTGGAACCATATGTTTTGATTATTCTCAACATGTGGACGCAAAAAATTTTCTATCATAGTCCTATACAGAGCCCCGTTAACCGTTTCTGGTTGACCATCCGAATCTTCGAAATATGGACCGATAATTTTATCAGCCATAACACCGCACCAAACAGTACATCTGACGGGGTGTAATTCACGCTGATGTAATGCCCTAGGATTGTGAGTGCCCCAAAATCTACAATTTTGTTTGTTAACATAGCCATTTAAGTGAAAATGAGCTTCATCGCTCATTATAAGATTGTTTAAAAAGTTATCATTTTCTCTGGCTATTTGACTAAAACGAATAGCATATTGCAGGCGTGCCTGATGATCTTGGGGAAGCAGTTGCTGTACCATTTGAATTTTATACGGAAACATTTTAAGATCCCGCTTCAAAATTCTTTGCAGGGATGTTCTGGAGATTCCCAATTGAGCAGAACGACGACGAATAGAGACAGATGGATCTTCCTCTTCCTGGAAGATCTGACACTCTTCCATGTTCCTCAAAACGGGAGACTAAGTTCCTAATCATGTTGTCACTGGGTGCTGTTTGGACATTAAAATAACGACGACAATTTCGTTGAGTTGTAATAATTGACCTTCTAGAAAAATAAAAAAATTCAATGATTTTGACGCGTTTCTGCACATCATATGTAGCCATGATTTATCTCCAAAAACCAGTAAATAACCTGCAAAAGACAAAAAAAAAAAAAATTATTAAACACAAAAAAGATCTAACTATTTTTAATCCTTCTGTCTTTTTTGGGCCACCCTGTATAATTGTATAATATTTAATTTTCAAAGTTTTCCCCTAATATTAACACTTCTATAACCATAACTATATTTAAATTTTAAATTTAAAAAATCTTTCTTCTTAAAGCTCCCTAAAATATGCTTTTGATTTTAAATACTTAATGTATGCTTTAATTTTATTTTCTGTCTAAAAAAAATTTTTTTAAACATTAAAACAAAAGTTTGAAACTTTAAGCCAAAAATAACTTTTTACTATCTTACATGATTTAAACCAACAATTAATTGCAAGTAGTAAATGTATGTGTAACACTTTAGTTGTTAAACTTTTTTAGTCTGTTATTAATTGCCCTGTGCAGAGGGGAAACAAATGCAAAGAATACACCCTAACAGTGGGCGGCCAAATATTTTTGTACTCTTTTTGAATTTTCTACTTTTCCACTAAAAATATGATTTTGAAACATAAATCATTTTTTGGTCTGATGCTGGAAATGTTAGTGCCGCAACATCAGGCACGCTTTAGTGGTCTACAATAAAACAACATACGTATTTCGGAATTAAAAAGATATCCATCTCTGGCATTTTACATAATGTAGATCGCTATAATTAATGCAAGGTAATACAAATTTAGCTGATAAATTAAAGGGTGGCACCATAAGTGACTATATTTGATTTATATGGATCTTTCTCTTGAACCGTTATGTGCAGACACTACGCAGTTACTCAGAATAAGTGTTAATATGTCCTATTTAACAATAACTATTCAATTTAAAAATAAAATTTAAAGGGTGCCCCTCAGTTGAAGCAATTTAATATCTTTTTAAGCTGTTATGGACTGATACTAAAAAGTATACAAAATGTATATTAATAATTCCAGTTTAACCAAGAAGTATACTATTAAAAACTAAAAAGTAAAGGTTGTCCCACAATGGATGTATTTTAATATAAATGTCCTTGTCTTCTGAACCATTTAGTTAGATAGACACCTCTAATTAATGTACTCTATGTTAACACTCTGTCTTACTTAGATGTGTTTATAAAAAATAATATTCAAAGGGTGTACCCATAGGCTATGTAATTTGACATAATATTTTGCACGCTTGAAATACAGAGTGTTTTTTGCTATAACCAAAATAACAAGAAGTATAAAAAATAAAACTTAGAATTAAAGGGTGCCCCTGTAGTTGATGTAATTTAATAAAATCTATCTTTTGAACCATTTACATAGACACCTCTAATTAACACAGAGTGTGTATGCCAAAAATGAAAAATAAAATTTAAAGGGTGTGCCTATAGGCGATGTAGTTTGATATATGCATATGAGCTAATATTTTGCACGGTTATAAACAAACGCTAGCAATGCAGAGTGTGTATTGCTCTAACCACAATAAAAAAAGTATAAAAAAAATATAAATATAAAAGGCAAAGGGTGTCCCCGTGGCTGGCGTAATTTGACTTATATGGCCTTATATTTTGAACCAGTATAGAGCGATACTTAAAATTTGCAAATTATGTGTTTACATATTGTGGCGTATTTCATCGGATATATTAACATTAAAGGGTGTCCTCATATTAGAGATGATTTTGGTATTTATCTTTTGCAGAAAACTTTAGTAAGCGAAGCCGGTAGTGGTTATACCATAGAAGAGAAAATCATTGCGCCCGGCCGAAGGCCGGCTATGCAGGAAAACTTTAGTAAGCGAAGCCGGTGTTGGTTATTCCATAGAGGAGAAAATCCTTTTTTGAAGTCGGTTTGTTTTAGCAAGAACTATTTGTTGCTCAACATTATCTGATTTCAAATTGATACGCTTCATGTAGCGATTCCGAAACTTTTTTTCAGCCCTCTACAAAATTTAATTTTGAATATCTTCAAAGAAGCATTTGCTTCAAAGATGACTTCTAATGCGAATTTAATCTTTTTTCGCCAAGCCATTATTTAATTCAGAATAAGGAGATTACAGTAGCAATTTGTAACCTTAATCGTTCATTTTTGCTATTCAAACTGGAACAAGCAATAACTTTTTATCTAAATTTATCTAAATGGATTCAGCTGGTAAAAATCCATTGGATTGATTGTTCTTTCTTTTCTGGTATAGAGTGGTTAACCAATATTTTATCAACACTATGTGCCGGCAATGAAATTCTTCAAGATGATTCCTTAGCATCTTTAAAAGCACACAATAACGTTTATTATCGATTGTAACCGAAAGCGGCGTTCTTCTTCCGGAGAGCTTTGTCAAAGTTTTACTAAACTTTGTAAACTAGTTCACAGAGCTAAACTAATTTTATCATTTGTTGGTGAGCGGCCACTATTTAATTTATTTACCCAGATATCTATATTAGTGTAGGGTGAGTAATTTTCGGACTCCTTCGGTCCTCAATGATTTCAGGTAAGGTAATGTTAAGTTGTTTTCCTTGAGTTTTGTACTAATACTAGCCTTTACTCTTGACGGCAGTGATTTCAGGTTTTTGACTGGTAACTGCTGTTGCCAACAACTTGTAAAGGCTTAAATCTCCTATGGCACGACATTTAACATGTGGCTGGACGAACTTAAGTCGTAAGCTAGTAAGTCTCTTACAGGCGCACTCTGCCAATATCACCTTCTTCAATTTTATCCTGACCATACGACACTTGCAGATTGCAATAGTGCCTCGAGAGATTAACCGGTCCATCTCTTAAGGGGTAGCCGTTGTCATTTCTTCCCACCAATAGGAATCATAGTTTATTCTGAGACTGATCTCTTTATATTTTGTAAGGCTTTATTGCCGGTCGCTATCGGTTTTATATGGTTCTGTTTAATTTTATTGAAATTAAATTCCTAAAATTTCCAGTGCTGAGGAAAATATGTCCACCCATACAGAGCTCCAAATGAGCAGGAAAGTCTGTATTGAAATTTAAGTTTGAAATTTATCCAGGATACGTTTGACTTAATTTAGCCATCGTCCTAGCAGAGAGTAGATCTAGCTAAAAGCCTGTAACCAGCCGCCACAATGTGATGATATAAAAAGTTAGTTGTGGCGAGCCATACATGTGTTCCTCGCACCCGACGTCCACACACAGGTAGCTGATCTTGGCACATGTGCCAACAGCCTTCTAAGAAGTGTGTTTTTGAAAACACACTTTGTGATGTTAAAATTCTACATTAATTTCCAAACTACAATTATTTTGTTCCACTGTGCTTTGGTTTAGCAGAATAAATTAAAATATAAAAGATGAAGGAAAAATAAAATTCTTAAAAAAAAAATAGTAAAATACAGAAAAATCGTTAAAGAAAAAGTAACGCCTGCAATTATCAATATCGTAATTGTAAACAACCCAAAATATAAAGAACCTAAAAAAAATACGGAATAATTTTCTAATTCTAATGCACACCCACCATGCTGCCCTTCTAAGGATGTATGTAGGTATGTTGTTGTGGATGTGTGTTTCTACTCTTTAGTTATAAGGAATGGTATTAGTGAATGTTAAATATAAAAACGAATAGAAAAATAAACTCTTTTGTTTAACAAATTACAAAGAACATTTAAAAACAAAAATAAAAAATTTATAAAACTATTCCAATAATAAAAAGCATGCAGTTGCATGTTTAGGATATATAAGCAACAAAAACAAAAAAACAAGCAATAACACAACAAAGAGAATAGAACAAGAAAACTAAATAAGAGCAAGTGAGAGTTTTATATATAGATATTTTTTTAAAGCGAATTTGAAATGCCCTACGGCCCAAGCGAAATATGAGAACATTTATTAAAAAAAAAAAAAAAAAAACACAGATATACAGAAATGTCCTAAGGCCTGGCTTTGCAAACCATTTCAAAGAAACTGATAATTTATGCATAATAATATTCGAACTGAAATGAAGTATTTTTTATTTGCGGGCTACACATTGTGAACTGTTGTATTATTCGTTTAAATTGTATAATGACCAGTCTAGTTTTGGATCTATTTTTAACAATATTTCGTTTTACCTTAAATTCTTGTCTTGTCGGCTGGTGGTTATAAAGCTCCTTAGGCACCACCGTGTTCTACGAAATATTTAAAATTTATATTCAGTTTTATGGACGTCTGTGTCCGTTAAATCGCTTTATGGTATATTATCTCTTGCTAGGTGTGCATCTGAGTGAGATTTTAGCAAGACATTTACATAGTATGTGTACTGATATTTTTGTTACCCTGATTAACTAACAACCTATAAAAATCACTTCTATGAGCTTTACCTTATTCACTCGTAGTCCATTAAGGCCCACCCACTGTGATGCCTCGATATTATGGCCCATTGTGAACCTCCACAATTCCTTCCAGTTCGTAAGAAACACCTGGAGCAGTCCATTAAAGCCCACCCACTGTGATGCCTCGATATTATGGCCCATTGTGAACCTCCACAGTTCCTCCCAGTTCGTAAGAAACAGCTGGAGCTTCTCGCACAACCTATCAGGCTAGTCAGTGTGGCATCCGCAAGATAGTCTAGAACCTAAAAGAAGCATTGGCCCAAATATTTGAAGCTGCTATCTAGCAGAGCCAGGCAGATGCACAAATATAATTGAACTGACTCTTCTCCTCCTCATGTAGACAGATTTTTTAGCTCTCATTACGAGAGATTTCCATATGATCCGACATACGTCCAATCAGACAGTCCTCCGTAATAGGAATTTTTCCCTTGGAATAGTAGTGTCATCCTCCCATTCTTATGACTTGCGGGCCAAAGAATTTTGGACAATCTGTAAGTTGCTTTTAGCTAACATTCTTGTAGCATATTTGAATATTCAGCCAGGGGGTATTAATACACCCTGCGTATTTACCATTTCCAGGCTTCAATCGTTACTCGTACATTGATCGGCCATGTCGCTTCAACGAATGCCCTCATGCCCTAAAACCCAAACTATCCTTACACGGTGTCGTCTAAGTAGGGCCACAGATCTTATGCACGTTAACACACATATTAACCTTATTCCCTACGAATCGAGGGCTTTAATGGCTACTAGACTGTCCATAAAAATATCAACAGCCGCTGTCTTCATCATAAGTTATCCACTTCTCCTTGCCGCTAACAAAATGGCATATATGTATTCAGCCTGGAAAACAGTGCAGATATCGCAAAGCCTGAGGGAGACTGAAAAATTAAGATCCTTAGAGAAAGTCCCCAAGTCAGCTTCCGTGACTTCCTTTGAGATCCGTAAAGATCATAACTATATTGTCTGCAAAACTCGCACCCTTAAAGCTCAGCAATGATATATTTAGGAATTCTTTCGGCTAACGGAGCCTTTGGCTTTATATTCTCGGGCTGTGACACATAATGTAATCAATATTACTGGAGTATAATTTTCCCATTCATATCAATAAAGACCTTAAGAAATTTTTCGCTCAAATCCGGAAATATGCCAACGCATATTTTCTACAGTGTAAAGTCGGGGCCGCACGATCTTTAAAAGCCTGCAATCTTTCCTACCTTTACGGGACTGATCAGTTCTATCTAAAATTAACTTACTGAGTGCTCTGAAATAGGAACAGATCCGTAGTGGCAGTGTTCTTTCTCTCATCTTAATGTTGATTGCAGTATTCATACTCGTTAGTTCAATAGCGATGTCATTTCCCTTGTCGCGGAAATAATGACACCCACCATAATTTTTAGTTATACTTGATCATCATTGCATTAGGAGCGCTTTTGTACTAGCCATCTAGTTTTGACTTAAGAACTACTATGACTTTTCAAAGCCTTAAGCATTGCCTGAATGTCGATTATAATTTTTACCTCTTCGGTTCCTAGTCACAAGCGCAGACACTAATTTCATGGTTTTTAATACCTATAAAATTTTTTGGCCTGAAACGCACAGCAGTTTTCTGTAAGTAGAGACCAGCTTCAGTGACAACATCCATCTTCGAGCCATCCGTATGAACTGAATACCCTTTATACAGTATGTTAGATACCGCCCACAAACCCTAATCCAGGAATGCTGCTAGTGGTGTTCTAGCAAAATTAAATTTAATGACGTTGTTGCCTAAATCTAGTGCTGGGTCGTTAGAAACCTAGGTACGTTAAAATTATTATGTGGTCTTACGTAACTTCCCAAAATTTTAGAATGTCATTTAGAATGTCCATAACCTAAATGGGTATAAGATGCAGAATGATGTCCAACGCCGCGTGAGGTGTACTTTCTTCTGACAACTGTGATGACCAGTGATGTATTTCTCTATCCTTGTGTATGACCGATGTGAAAATCCACTCTGTAGATCTCACCTATAGGACCCCTGAACGAATAGAAGGTCATGTTTAATAGTCGTTAACTTGAAGGTTATTAATGTTAAAATTTTTTGATGGGTTTTGTGATCTAGGCTAAACTACAGGAAATGTTGTCCATCAAATAGAAAATCTAAAATACCATTTTATTTTGCTAACCTAAAAAATTTACAAAACAAAAATCTAACATTTTTAATTTAAAGGGAAACAAAAACAACAAAAACAAGACTTTGTGAAAAATACTGACACGCAAACCTTTGGTAGAGGAAGTAAAATGGTATTGAACTCAAATGGAGTTTGTTGTTCAACTCTAGTTTTCTCCTTGCTACCACTTGTGTCTATTACTCTGTACATAATTGTTGTTAAACGCCCTACGAATTCGTTGAGCTACGCCCACAATACCGTTGTGCTGCTATAATTTTTGAAAACAACATTGAACATTTTTCAACAATTTTTGTTGTTGTTAAACAACAAAGTATTTTGCAATTGTTTTTGTAACTTTTTTATTTCTTTTTTTTTTTTGGTTTTGCTTGTTCTCATTCAAAAGCCATAATCAATGTAATCGATATAAAATTGAAAACGTATACGTTTGTTTATTTGGTAAGAACGTTTTTTTGATTGCTTTGTTAACTGAAATTGTTGTCAAATAGATGAACTATTTTCTAAATGGCATTTAGTATCGTGTTTTTAAATGATATTTAGTTGAGTTTGGTTATTTGATTTCTTTTATGATCTCTATATTTTATCTTTGAGAATATTGTCAACAACATGCCATTTGTAAGCTAATAACGATATACATACTTAACTTTAGATTAATTTTCATATTATAAATTGGTTGCATAGCAATTTTAATAGGAATAATGATAAAAATAAAAAAAGTGGAAATTTAAAAGGGTTCAGCACAATAAGGTATCAAGTTCAAGTTTCAATAGAAACCAAACTACTCACTACAGTTTCCTTATTTTTTGATAAACGTCAGTCTATTATGTTGTTAATAAGAATATGAATGAATAAAAAATACATATATCGACATGGAATTTTTATTTGGCAAATATCTCAGCACGCCTTTATTTATTTTATTAATATTCTAAGACATCTACATGTGAATAATACAACAAGGCCATGGAGACCCCTGGAACACAGAAAGTTTGGCTCCCGTAAATTAAAAAAATCAAGTGACAAGAAAAACTATATCTTCTCTTGTGATTTATGTTTATATTAATTCTAGATATTTGTAAATGATAGATCAAGGGTGTGGAGAACCCCTGGGAACACAGGGTTTCTCGTATAGTAAAAACCCTTAGTGACAAGAAAGACTATTTCTTCTGATTTTATATTAATTATAATGGGTGATTCAATACTCTTTTCAATAGCCTTTTTTTGACACATCGCATATGAGTCGTGTCATGCTGTCCTGTTATTTTTGTTTAGTAGTGTTTGGCATTTCATAATGGAAAGACTTACGCCTGAACAACGCTTACAAATCGTTCAACTTTATTACGAAAATTCACGTTCTGTGAGGAATGTGTTTCGTGCATTTCTCTCAACTTATGGTCAACATAATCGGCCTACTGAGCGTAATATTCGCAACACCATCACCCATTCTGAGACCCAGCAGTCATTATTGGATAATATTCGACCGAATAGACCAAGTCCAGCATGCTGTGAAGAAAATATAGCGGCCCTAGCTGAGAGTGTACACGAAGACCGTGGAGAGTAGATTCGGCCGTTCGCAGCAACTCGGACTGACGTATGGAACGACTTGGCGCATTTTACGTCGAGATCTTAAATTGAAAGCATATAAAATACAGCTTGTGCAACAACTGAAGCCGCTCGACCTTCCCAAGCGACATCGCTTCGCTCTATGTGCTCTTGAAAAGTTCCAAGAAGATCCGACGTTTTCGAGGCAAATTTTGTTTAGCGATGAGGCCCATTTCTGGCTCAATGAGAATGTAAACAAACAAAATTGCCGCATTTGGGATGAAGAGCAACCTGAAGAGATTCCAGAGCTGCCACTTCATCCAGAAAAAAACAACAGTTTGGTGTGGTTTGTGGGCTGGTGGAATCATCGGTCCATATTTCTTTAAAAATGATGCCGGTGCGAACGTAACCGTCAATGGCGACCGTTATCGTGCCACGATAACCGACTATTTGATGCCTGAAATTAAAGCTCGTGATCTCGGTGACATTTGGTTTGAGCAAGACGGCGCTACTTACCATACATCGCATAAATCAATGGATTTATTGAGAGAACATTTCAGTGAGCACATAATTTCACGTTTTGGGCCGATGGTTTGGCCACAAGATCATGTGATATCACACAGTTAGACTTTTACCTGTGGGAATATGTAAAGTCTAAAGTTTATGCGAACAAATCCGTTTCGACTTAGGCCTTGGAGGAAAACACCACGCCAGTTACCAGTCGAAATCACGAACGAGTCATTGAAAATTGGACTCAACGGATCGACTATCTGCGACGTAGCAACGAACAACATTTGATAGACATAATCTTCAAAAAATAAATGCCAAAGAATGTTCTTTCAAACGATAATAAACATTCTCCATTCAATTTGTATTTTTAATGTTTTTTTCTTTAAAAATATAGGGAACCTCGAAATGGATCACCCCTTATTTCTCTAATTACAGGATAATAATTTTTCTTGTTTTAAATATACGATTTGGTTATTTAAGTGAATTAAGGGGCATTAGTGTCCACGCTGTGGGAATGTCATATGTATATTTTTATTAATTTTCCTTTGTTTTCCATTTCATCAACTATTTTTCTAAAATGAATATATTGCCTTACTAGCTGCACCCGCCACTTCGTCATCGTCTTTAAAATATTTTGTTCGATTTTGCTTTGAAAGCAATTCATTTCTAAGACCCTTACTTTTTTAGTGCTTCAGTTATGGTGATTTTACTTTATATAGACGGTCTCATCCCTACTAAAATATGCCGCCTTAAAGTATGCATATCGGTAAAATTGCGTTCTTTCACTGCCATTTCTCCACTGTCTTTCGAAAACAGGATTTTTTTCGGAAAAAAAGTATCGTATATTTGAATCAGGATACTAAGGTACCTCCTCACAAAATTTTGTTAAAATCCATCCAGTAGTTTTTACGTGATGCGAACGAACACAGACAGGCAGACATACAGACAGAAAATAAGTAACTGTTTTATAACATGTATAGATTTATAGATATCATGGTTTATGCTTAGAAAGGCTGAGTCAATACTTGGTTGATAGTTAACATATCAGAACTGTACAATAAATATAGACAGAATAAATTTAATAAAACTGATTGTGGGGTATACATCCCTTCGACCCGTTCAAAAAATAGCTTATGTTTCGAATCGTTAGCTTCCTTGAAGGTATAATTTTTAATATGTAATCCGATTTCTCACTAAATTATGCCCAAGTAAAAACAAATTGTTTAAACCTTTAAAACGGTTCAGCGAAAGACTTAAAAGTTTTTAGCAAAACTAAATTTTCGACTCGAACTCGGCTTCGGCAGCGCCTCGGATCACTCCTATTCCATTCTCCAGTAAGTTTTATAATGATTTAAAAAAATCGTTCAACTTACCATTACGGCTCTTTTTCTGTGCGTGGTCACATATAAATTTTATTATTATTTTGTTAAACTGAACATAATAAAATTAATAGTGTTTTATGGTAACTTAGCAAGAAAAAAAAATTTCATTTAACATTTTACTGCAGATTATATTTACTTTCCACAAGTGGGTCACATTATATTTTTAAATTCTTTTTTGAAATCAAACAAATATTTTAATACTTTTACGAATGTTTAAATATGCAATGAATTTCTGATGATATTTAAATTGGAATTCTTTGCAGGCATGTCTAAAAATATGTGTCATACTGTGACATTTATGTTTAAATCTGTATGGGGAATAATGAACTATAAGGGAATTGCAAACAATGACCGTTAAAATTGTAGTCAGATGTCAGTATTTGTAGGTGACTATTGTTTTTTTTTTTAAAGACAAGTACTATAAAAAATATTGTACTAAAGTAGAGGGTGGTTCAAAAGAAAATTACTTTTTTTAAGTGACTTCAAAAAAAAAAAGTGAGGAAGTTCTGTATAATTTGTTATGTTTGTGCTCGCCGAACAACGTCATTTTTGCACCCATTAAGAATTTTTTTTATTTAAAAGGTTATGCATTCAGATTGACCACTTTGGAAAATTTTCATAATTTTAAAAATTACAGAGTGTCCCTATACAATACGCGTAATTTTTACGTATCTTTTGAGCCGTAAAGGGTGGACATTTTAAAATTCAAAAAGTGCGTATATCACTATAACTCCTAATATCATCTATACATTCAATAAAATAGAAACTCATTTCCGTCCGTCTGTCTGTCTGTCTGTCTGCTTTTCATTTGTGTTCGCATCACCTAAAAACTACTGGATGGATTTTAGCAAAATTTTGTGAGGAAGTACCTTATCATCCTGATTCGAATATAGAATGGTTTTTTTTCCGCAAAAATATTTTTTTTCCAAAAGAGAGAGTGGAGAAAAAGCCGTGAAAGTACGCAGTTATTTCAGTAGTAAAGTAAATACATTAACCATAACTGAACTGAACTAACCGGATTTGCATACTTTATTTTTTATAAAGTAAATAAAGGGTTTTTTTTTTATAGAGGTATAGAACTTTAAGTTGCAATAAAACAACGATGGATTATTCGATTGACATGAATTTTATTTATCCGAAAGATAATCTTGTGGAATTACATTTTTAATATGATTTCTGGCATATGACCGCCACGGCTGTCGCGGATGTAGTACAATCTAGACGTCCAATTTTCGATGACTTTTTCCAACATTTGTGGCCGTATATCGACAATAATAATACGGCGAATGTGTTTTTCCAAATGGTCAAGTGTTTGTGGCTTATCCGCATAGACCAATGACTTTACATAGCCCCACAGATAGTAGTCTAGCGGTGTTAAATCACAAGATCTTGGAGCCAATTCACAGGTCCAAAACGTGAAATTAGGTGGTCACCAAACGTGTCTTCCAATAAATCTATTGTGGCACGAGCTGTGTGACATGTTGCGCCGTCTTGTTGAAATCACATCTCCTGGACATCATGGTTATTCAATTACGGAATGAAAAAGTTAGTAATCATGGCTCTATAACGATCACCATTGACTGTAACGTTCTGGCCACCATCGTTTTTAAAAATTACAGACCAATGATTCCACCAGCCCATAAAGCGCACCAAACTGTACGTTTTTCTGGATGTAACGGTGTTTCGACATACACTTGAGGCTTACCTTCACTCCAAATGCGCACCAGAAGTGCGCTTCTGGCTGACCGCGGCTGCGTCTTAGGTGGTCCATTCGGAAAGTCCAATTTTGGGCAACTTTTTCGAGCATTTCGGCCGGAATAGCCCGAATTTCTTCGGAAATGTTGTCTTCCAAAGCTGGAATAGTTGCTGGCTTATTTCTGTAGACTTTAGACTTGACGTAGCCCCACAAAAAATAGTCTAAAGGCGTCAAATCGCATGATCTTGGTGGCCAACTTACCGGTCCATTTCTTGAGATGAATTGTTCTCCGAAGTTTTCCCTCAAAATGGCCATAGAATCGCGAGCTGTGTGGCATGTAGCGCCATCTTGTTGAAACCACATGTCAACCAAGTTCAGTTGTTCCATTTTTGGCAACAAAAAGTTTGTTAGCATCGAACGATAGCGATCGCCATTCACCGTAACGTTGCGTCCAACAGCATCTTTGAAAAAATACGGTCCAATGATTCCACCAGCGTACAAACCACACCAAACAGTGCATTTTTCGGGATGCATGGGCAGTTCTTGAACGGCTTCTGGTTGCTCTTCACTCCAAATGCGGCAATTTTGCTTATTTACGTAGCCATTCAACCAGAAATGAGCCTCATCGCTGAACAAAATTTGTCACATTTGAACATTTCGAACCGAACACTGATTTTGGTAATAAAATTCAATGATTTGCAAGCGTTGCTCGTTAGTAAGTCTATTCATGATGAAATGTCAAAGCATACTGAGCATCTTTCTCTTTGGCACCATGTCTGAAATCTCACGTGATCTGTCAATAATGCATGAAAATCCTAACCTCAAAAAAATCACCCATTATATCTAAGACTACCGCTTCCTTAATAGGTCCTTTTTTGACACCCTTTCCGTTTAAAATGATTATAGGCAATCGTACTATCGTTGAGTCTTGTGCTAGTAAAGAAAACATAATAAAAATTTAACCTTCAAATTATGGAGTGACCCTATAGTTGGCGTAATTCGACTTATATGGCCCTATCCTTTGAACCGTTATAGTCAGATGCTTGAAAATTATACAGAATGTATATGGATTTTCCCATAGGTGATGTAATTCCTACAAAAAACAACTATACAAAATAGCACTTAAAGGGTGTCCCCATAAATTAGGTAATTTGACATATAGGACCTAATATTTTAAATTGTTATAGATAGGCGCTATAAGTTTACATAGAGTATCTATCGAAACAACAAGAACTATAAAAAATAAAATTAAAAGTTAAAGGGTGTCCCCATGGCTGAATTAATTTGACGTATATGGCCTTATCTTTTTAACCGTTAAACATAGGCACTTGAAATTTGCGCAGCTTATGTATTTTTCTAACCGATACAATAGCTTCATGATAATATGGGGTGACCCATATAGAGTTTTACCTAGGGGCTATCTTTTACACGGTAACAGGCAGACTCTAGAAATTTACACACAGCCTATATATGACTTTGTCCACGCAAATATGAATAAAAAAAATAAAAATTAAAATTAAAGGGTGACACAAATAAGATTTAATGTTATTATTATTAATCTTTTGATGCCCTTATGTCTGTTTTTGAAGTCATTTATTTTTGCAAGATTTATTAATTCATCACATAATTCCGATTTACAGCTGATGAGAATATGAATTTCTGGTTTGTTATCAGCATTTTCAACCCAACCTTAAAACAAGCATAATGCAATAGCATTTTCCCCATCCAGATGTTAAAGTTGAAATGCCTGTTATGAAGAAATTATTATTAGTTATTTATAAAATAATTATTTACACAAAAGCAGCAGGAAATTTAAATTGGTTTTTATTGTGCGAAAGAAAAAAGATTAAAAGATTATTGATTCTGGTGTTTAAAATTATTTTACACTTTTAATGCCAGTTTGATGAAAATTTTATAATGGCATTGTAGAGAAAGCTATTGAACTTTCTGTTTTTATATGGCATAAATCATAATTATAGATCATACTGGTTACGAAGTGATATGAAAAATTCAGCTTTAATTCTTCAAAACTAAATTAAGAAGAATAATGTTTTAAATATTAACTATGAAAATATATGGAAAAATATCAAATACAATTTTATATATTTTTGAAATCTAAACATACATATTATAAAACAGTAACTTTTTCCTGTCTTTTTGCTTTTCTCTCTGTCTGTCTGTGTTCGCATCACGTAAAAACTACTTGATGGAATTTTTTAAAATTTTTTGAGGGGACACCTTAGTATCCGTATTCAAATATAGAATACTTTTTTTTCTACAAAAATATATTACTTCCAAGAGAAATTGGAGAAAAGCGGTTTTACGCAATTTTGCATACTTTAAGGCGGAATATTTTAAAAACCTTTTACAGAGCTTTACAATAATTTTTAGAATTTTTTATAAATTTTAGAATTTTATCCAGGGATGAGTACGTTTATAGATATACAGAAAAAATCACTATAAAAATAAGAGTTTTAAAATTTGGTGTGGATTATTTTCAAAGCGAAATCGAATAAAATATTGTCAGGACGCACACAACAACTTGTATGGGCACAGCAAGTATAAAATAAAATTTTAAATAAATCGTCGTTAAATAAATCGTCGACTGCAGCTACAGGACTACAAACGTTGTTGGCTACAATCGTCCACGCGTAGTCAGCTACTTAATTAATTTGAAGACGATAGATATTGTAAGCTCTGATATTGCTATTGAAATATAGTTTTAGTTTTATAAAATTAAAATATTTTTTACGAAAAAAATACAAAAAAAAAAAAATTTTTTTTAAATGGATTTACAATTTTTAAATTTTTTACTATTCCCGCTCCCCCTACCTAAGCTCTATGTCGCTTGCAAAAGTAGAAATAATGGCCATGTAGTCTTGTAGCTGGGATTGCGTCAAATTATCATCTTCATATAAACGTATGTATTTTAGTTTTGACAGATTGTGGTCGATAGCCTACAGTCGACTATGTGTTTAATGCTTTAGGCTTAAGTTCGTTATTATATGTATTTTATTATATACTAGTTGTGCCCGCCACTTCGTCAGCGTCCTTCAATATTTTGTTCGATTTTGCTTTGAAAGCAATCCACACCAAAGACCTATACGTTTTTGGTTTTTTTTAAGAGAAGTTAGACTCAGGCAATTAATGCCTATATTAACTGTGTTACTGCCTTTAGAAAGAGATAGTAGCAGAAAAGACAGATGGTTAGTGTGATAGTAAAGCTTCGCAAGCGCTTCTGGTGTTCTTTAGTCGAATTAGTTTGAAGTTGGCATAGCCAATTTATAATTATTTTACGGCGATTTAGTGCTATGTGGTAATACCGCCGTTTTTAGTTCCGCCTTAAAATATGCTACCTATCAGTTTATGTATTTTTTTCCTTTATAAAAAGTAAAGTATTCATATCCGGTTAGTTCAACTGCGTACTTTCACTGCTTCTTCTCCATTTTCTAAGATATTTTTGCGGAAAAAAGGTATCCTATATTGGGACCATGACACTTGGGTACCTCCTCACAAAATGTTGTTAAAATCCATTCAGTAATTTTTACGTGATGCGAACACAAACAATGAAGGACAGACAGACAGACGGAAATGAGTTACTATTTTATAATATGTATAGATATACAGGTAGCTGCATTCAAAAATATTGATAAAACAGATTATATAGAAATATAGTTAAAATAAAACAAGCAGCCGATAAATCTCATACAGTCGTTCTATGCTAGATGATCAAAATTAATGTATATTTTGAAATAACAATGAGACTGATAGGTGTTGTCTGTCAGAAATAGTGACTATAAGTCACTATCATACCTCGGCATTGCACTCATCAGCGTTATGGGAATTTTGCACAAAGATCTCTGATTATTCACTTGAAGTGCCCAATTGACTTAGCATTTGACGAAAGACGACCATCCACCTCGTTACGGCTTCTTAGTTTGGGCCTTAGGGAAGCTTCAACTTGGCATCGAATTTGGTCACAAAAATATCTTTTCTAATGAGTGGTATTTTTCTTTCGACGGCTATGTTTACAAACAGAATTTTCACATCTAGGGAATGGAAAACCCGCAAGAGAGGTAAACATTCACGAGAAGCTAGTGTATACACAGGAAGTGTCAGTGTTGATGTGGGCTTTTAAGTGGTGGCATTATTGGCCCATCGCTATTTTAGTCAACGCGACCATTGCAGAGCTATGAGTACTAAATTTCTATGGCTTGAAATGAAAGATATGAGCTTGGTGATATTATTATCATCAATTTTGGTGATATCAATTGGCTGCCTTTGAGCTGAAATTTTACCACTTTAAACTTTTTATTATCAGGTGCTGTTAAAGACTGCTGCTGTGCATATATTTTCGAAAAGATTTAAACGTTTAAGGCTACTAACGTCCTGTTCATTCGTGAGATAGAACTAGAAATGTTCAAAAAATCTTGAAAATTAGAATGACAGGGTAAGCGAAGCCAGTCCATGAACGATATCGTGTTTTATAAATAATGGGAATATTTTATATTTCTAATAAAGTCTCAATATACCAAAAGGACTTAACCGTAGTTCATTTAAATAATTTTTATAATTTTACTTGTATTTGATCCAGCACTTATTACGTTCGTCATTTTATTTCATAAACTCTAGTCCGACCTATGATCCTTTAAAACTGATCCTTTAAAAATGTTACAAAGACAAACGAATGATACAAGTAGGACGTAGTTTTCTAAGCCATTTTTTAATTTTTTTTTTTTCACTTTTTAATTAAAAAAGAGTAGATTTTAAAATGATGATTTTCTTTAATTAAAATTCTTTAATTTAAATCCAACTTAAATACAAAAACTTTATTTATTTTGCTTAATTTACTTCTTGTACTTACCAAACAATTTTGTGAGCAAATGTCTACTTATAATGTGTGTGAGTGTGTGTTTGTTTAGTATGTTTCCGTTTCCTTTTGATATAACATTAGAAATTCTTTCTTTGCAGTCAGTTTCTTTTGAAATTCATTCGAATGCGAATACCCTACTGGAAGTTGTGATAATGAATGTTATGGTAATAAATTGAATTTAAAAACTGCATTTTACTTTTAATATAAAAGTAAATATAAAAGAGGAAATTTAGTAAGTCTTTACAATATGCAAATATAATTTGTTACTGAAAGGTTTTAAAATAAAATTTTCCCTGCTTTTCCATAAATAAAAATAATCCGAAAGCCCTCAGTAATATAATAAAATTAAGGTGTGCGTGAATAATACATATGTTGCAGTTTTTTGTTTTTTTTCTGGTGTCTATTATTTTTTTTTTTCTTAATTTTTATGTGTGTACGAAAATAAGTGTTGTTAACTGCTTCTAAAGCAAATGTTAATATATTGTACGATGATATGGAATCATTTGAAGATTAACACATATTTTTTAATATAGTCTCTTTTAGCTCGGTTTATATTTTATATTCTCCAATTTTGGTTAGTCGTAAGCAAAGATAGAATTTCGAAGGACTTTTACAGAATTGACTTTCTCATTCTATTTGGTCGCTTTTTCAGCGATCACCGTATCTGATTTCGTCTCTTTTTATTCCATACACAGCATCATACCAATTCATCTGTAACTATATTCCCTTTGTGTTGTTAATTGAGAAGTTATAGTTTTCTGCGACACTGTATGTCAAACTTCAAGCTAACACACCTACTGACGAGTACTTTTATTGCCGCCTGACTATCTAAAGGGTGATTAAATTGTAAAGGGCCGATGTTGTCTTTGCATGAAACACAAATTATTTAGGAAATTATTGTCATTTCCTTTTATTTTGATAATATTGGTATGGTTCAATTATGTATGGAACAAAATATCGGCCATATGAACGCCGCAATGTCGTCGGTACACCTTAATCCGATGCTCAAAATTTTCTATGACACTGAGGCATAATTAAGGTTCTATGCCGTTCATGTGCCGAATTATCTTATCCTTTAGCTCTTGAATTGTTGCAGGCTTATCGACGTACACCTTTTCTTTTAAATAACCCCAAAGAAAGAAGTCCAACGGTGTCAAATCATATGATCTTGGCGGCCAATTGACATCGCCACTACGTGTGATAACACGGCCATTGAATTTGTCGCGGAAAAGAGCCATTGTTTCGTTAGCTGTGTGGCTAGTGGCACCTTCCTGTTGAAACCCCATATCGTCCACATCCATATCTTCCAATTCGGGCCATAAAAAGTTCGTTATCATCTCACCATAGCGAACACCATTCACATTAACTGCCTGACCGGCCTCATTTTGGAAAAAATACGGCCCGATGCTGCCAGTCCATAAACCGCACTAAACAGTCACTCTTTATGAGCGCAATGGTTTTTCGCCAATCACTCTTGGATTATCATTCGCCCAAATGCGGCAATTCTGCTTATTGACGAATCCACTGAGGTGAAAAAAATTACGATATGCATTTTGATTTGAACACCCATTTTAATAATAAGCCTGAATAACTTCAACGCTTTGCTCGTTTCTGTATCTTTTCATGGTTTAAATTCAGTTAGTCTGAAATTGGGAAATATCAAATTAAATGCAGAAAAAAAAACTTAACGTTTAGGTGTGTTTCACATTCAACATCGGCCCTTACAATTTAACCACCCGATATAATTGAATCAATTAAAAAATTAATTAGAATTGTATCTGCAACCAATTAAAACCTTGAGTTGGTGTAAACAATTTTTTCTGTGAAGTTTCGATAGTTATGAGAACTGAAATATTATCTAAATTTAAGCCACATTATGCAAGAACTTACCGCCCCTAATAATCTAGTATTTTATACATTTAATAGGTGAATAAATATGAAACTTATTAAATGCCACAAAAAAATATATTTTTTGGAAGCTTTGATAATTTATGCATTTAATTCCCAGCATATTTTCTTGATGCTTTTCCATTTCTTCTCTAGTTGAAATACACCCTTCAAAATAAAAAAAAGTTCAACAACCACAAATGGAACTAAAAAGAATCTGGCCATAAAAAATCTAAAGATAATGATAGAACATTAAATACTTTTATTGTACAATAAAAATCATGCATCCGAACTCACGCACTCACTCACTCACTCACTCACTCTCTCTCTCACTCCCTCACCCACCCGTGGCTATGCATGTTGTCATAAAAAGTTATAACAAATAACTAAAATACTAACAAATAAAACAACCAACATATTTTTTTATATATCCTGCAAGGATCTCTGTCAATGTATAATATTTACCACTGAAATATTGAAACAGCAGCATCTCATCATTGAGACTTTAACTCAACAACTCATTAAGGTTATAAAATAATGACTATAATGGCAAATAACAGTTAAAGCATGTATGTAGTTGTGAATGCTGATGATGGATGTGTTGGTAAATGATATCAAAGATAATAATGACAAAAGTAAATGAAAAAAAAATCTTTCATATCGTTTTGATATTTTGAACGCACATACACGCTGAGGCACATGCAAACATACGAGGAAGGTTGCAAAATTAATGAAACCAGCTAGAAACTGACAATTTTATATAGAAATATAGACTTCTTGCACCGATTTCTTTAAAAAGGCAAACAACCTTTGAGACAGAGGCAAATCTTATTTTGATAAATTTGCTGCAGCAACCCCTCAAACGCAAGCATTCTTGGCCTTCTACATTTAACTTTGGTCAGGTTCTTTAAAATCTCTTTGTGATACTCCCAGAAGGTGCCTTGCTTTTTTTCTTGCGTTATCCCACAGGCTAACCACTAAGCCTTGCAATAGTCTACGCTGTCTGTTCCATTCCAGTCGCTTATTTTCAGTTCACCTGAAGCTTTTACACTATGGTCTCTTTCGTTTCGTGTTGTTATCAAATACCAATGCTGCAGTAAGGTGCCTTCGAATAGTTGTTTTACCACCCTCGTACAAACACATATTCAAGCAACATAAACATGATTGAGAATTAAAACCGAATGTTTGCTTAACATGAGGGAGGGCAATTACTGATAATAATAAAAGAACAATTTTTATTCATCCTTGCTGAAATTTAATTTTTATTATATTCTTGTGGGTGGCTGCAAATGATACAGAGATGTTACAGTTTTGTGTATTTTAATGACGATCTACTTTAATAGCAATAATGTAAATAAGAAATTTAAGAAATAAAAATCCCTCTCTAATGACGATAAAAAACTTTGTGTGGAAAAATGTGAATTTAATGGATTAAATATTAATAATTAAATAAGCGAAATTAAGGGAACTTAAATTTCCCCGTGCCATATTTTTTTGTAATATCAAGTTAGAAGTATATTTTTTGACACTCGATTTAAATTATTTATTTCTTAACATAATATCCCTTACGCTCCGCAGTATTTTTTCCTTTCTCCTCTTTTTGAGAAGAGAGTTAGTCCCAGATAACAACCTCGCCGTTTATTTTGAGATATTATTGTTCATGCCGTTGGGTTTTCTCTAGTGTACAATAAAGGAAATATCGGGTGGTTAAATTTTAAGGGCCGATGTTGGGGTGTACCACCCTAAACGTCAATTTTTTTTCTGCATTTTTTTTTTTTAGACAACACTACCTCTGGGAAGCTTTTTTGCTTGTCTGCAGAAAAGACCCTGAGTATTTGGCAGGAATCGAACCCGCAACCTCCAGGCCGATAGACTAGCGCGCTAGCAATCGGTCTATCGAGGCACAATTTGACATTTACCAATTTCAGACTAACCCAATTTGAACCAAGGAAAGATACACAATCAAGCAATGGTCAGAATGGTGGCAAGAAATGGCAACAGTAGATGATCAATTTATGAAGAAAATCGTCTTTAGTGATAAGGCACATTTTCACCTCAGTGGATTCGTCAATAAGCAGAATTTCCGCATTTGGGGGAATGATAATCTAATCGAAGAACCAATGCACCCGCAATGAGTGTCTGTTTAGTGCGGTTTATGGGGCTGGCGGAATCATCGGGCCGTATTTTTTCCAAAAAGAGGTCGGTCAGGCAGTTACTGTGAATGGTGTTCGCTATCGTGAGATGACAACGAACTTTTTATGGCCCGAATTGGAAGATATGGATATGGACGATATGGGGTTTCAACAGGACGGTGCCACTAGCCACACAGCTAACGAAAAAATGGCTCTTTTGCGCGACAAATTCATTGGACGTGTTATCTCATGTGGTGGCAATGTCAATTGGCCGCCAAGATCATGTGATTTAACACCGTTGGACCTCTTTCTTTGGGGTTGTTTAAAAGAAAAGGTGTACGTCGATAATGCAGCAAAAATGCAACAGCTAAAAGATGACATAATTCTGCACATTAACGGCATAGAACTTCAATTATGTCTCAGCGTCATCGAAAATTTGCAGCAACGGATGGAGGTGTGTCACCGAGTTTGCGGCGGCCATTTATCCGATATTTTGTTCCATACATAATTGAAACATAACAATATTATCAAAATAAAAATAATCAATTCTGTTCCTCTTTATTATTTTTATTACCAACAGAATATAATTCTTATTAAAGGTTTTTAATATTAATTTTATTTTGATTTTAATCTCTGTTAATTTAAAGTTTTCATACTTTTTAAATAAAAGTTGTCAGACGTGCTTTAATCAAATGTGTATGGCTTCAATTTCTTGATTAGCTTTCTCTATTTAAAATTTAAAAAAATAAATTTATCTAAAAATATCTCAGCAAATTTTGCTTTTATAAAATATTCCCTTTAGCAGGATTTCTAACAAAACGTAGAGAAAGCACTTTATTTATGTATGCACTCACACACAGATAAATTTCTTTTACTCCCAGCAAAGTCAAGGTGTTTCGCAATATTGACACTGCAGTTTGACCTGCACATCAAACTAAAAGAAACTAACAAAACAGTCGTTATAAATCTTCAACTTATTTTCTTTCATTTTCAGTTTTATCTATTGCGAAAAACTGAGAGTGAAAAGCAAAATCACATAAAACTCAACACCCAAACAAGAAAAAAATTGTAGGAATAGAGATAAATCTGAACACACACCTAAACATTTCGAAAATGTCGAGCAGAAAATTTATTATAAAATTCCAAGGAGATGGTGTTAAGGTTAGTTTACATGCTAGCGTTTGTTCTGTAGCAAAAAAATTGGACTACAGTAGGATAGTAAAATAGTCTTTTAGGTCTATTTAAAAATACATTTATCAAGATGTTTTACCAGGCCAAATGAAGAAAATGCAAAACATTTTAAGCAACTGCTCGTCATGTCTGTAAGTGTCAAATGAATTAAGCAGGATGCTGAGAGGTACAAAAAAAGTTAACATTTGATTTCAAAATGTCCGTACAACTGATTGCAGTTGTAGTTTAAGTCACCACAGTGTTATGTAAAACTGAACTAAAATGTCTTCAGAGAATTTTACTTTATTAAGAATATTTTGTGCAGGGTAAAAACTAAAAAAACACTAGCGTATGATTAATATGAAATTCAGTTATGGATACGCATTAAGTATACGTCTAGATAGAATATTTAAAATCTTAAAAATTGTAGCATATTTATCAGCTGTTTATTTTAAATACTTAAGCTTATAAATCGTCACACAAGAAAAGTGTATTTTTTTTTAAATTGCTTTAAACAGCTCAATTGTCTGGTTTATCTACAAAGACCTGCGAAAACTTATGTGACATCTCAAATAGTAAGGGTCCTAAGGGTACAAAAGTAAATTTCACAGAAGAGCTGTTTAAAGTTTAACCTTTTTCTCAACGTTTTTTACGAGTGTAAATGCTGTTAATTTACCTGTTATGACACCGAAATGATCGATTATTACCGGAGGTTCTTTGAGAAACCTTTCTCAGTGCTTCCTGTAATATAATGGTGTCGAATCAGATGTAAGAGGTGGCCAGTTAAAAGGCCTTTATCTTAAGACTAACTCTGCCCGCCACTTCGTCAACGTCCTTCAATATTTTGTTCGATTTTGCTTTGAAAGCAATACACACCAAAGACCTTTACGTTTTTCGTTTTTTTTTTTTAAGAGAAGTAACACTCAGGCATTTAATGCCTATATTAACTGTGTTACTTCCTTTAGAAAGAAATAATAGTAGATAACACAGATGGTTAGTGCGATAGTAAAGCTTCGCAAGCGCTTATGGTGTTCTTTAGGCTAATTAGTTTGAAGTTAGCATAGCCAATTTATAATTATTTTACTTCGCCGGCGCTTTAGTGCTATGTGGTAATACCGGCGTTTTTAGTTCCGCCTTAAGATATGCTTTTCGTATTTTTTTACTTTATAAAAAGTAAAGTATTCATATCCGGTTAGTTCAACTGCGTACTTTCACTCCTTTTTCTGCACTTTCTAAGCCGTAAAAAGTATCCTATATTGGGACCAGGATACTTAGGAATCTCCTCACAAAATTTTGTTAAAATCCATCTAGTAGTTTTACGTGATGTAAACGTCAATGAAAAGCAGACAGACAGATAGACAGACGGTTATGAGTTACTATTTTATTATATGTATCGATTATTCGCTTGAAAAATCTCAGTTAATTTATTATATTGCACGTTGCGTGACATTGTGCTAAGGCCACATGTTTGCAATACTAATGCCTTTCAATTGAGGGAAAAAAACATAAATAAGAATGTCTCAACATACCGCTCACCGTTATATAGAAAATTAAAATGTTGTGACCATTGTTATTTGTGAAAACATATGGACCAATAATTTTATTAATTGCTCAAAGCAGTAATTTTTTCTTGATGTGCTGGTGTAAGGATAATGGCTTAAGGATTATTAGGGCTACAAATGCGACAATGCTGTTTCTTGCTATTTAATCAAAAGTGTGTTAAAAATTTTTAAATGAGGTTGTATGTCAATAGCGATGTTTCCTTAGGTATGTTCATCAAATTTACGACAAGAAGAATTATCCTAAGCCTTCATTTCCTGTACGAGCGTTCAAGATTCTTACGCAAAATTATTCTGAAAGTGGAGGGGCACAAGTTAAATTGTTCAGCATAACGACGAATCTTTTATTATACAAGTCAATTCTAAAACCAATATGGTGTTATGGCATTCAATTATGGGGCACTGCCTCAGCTACCAACGTAGAAAAAATTCAAAGGCGCCAAAATAAGATTCTACGTATTATTACATCTGCTCCCTGGTATATAAAAAAATCGAACATCCATAAAGATCTAAACGTGCCATCAGTTAAAGCAGAAATAGTGAAACTTGCCATAAGGTATTTAAAGAAGCTTGAAACTCATCCGAATCCACTGGCCCGTAACATACTAACTGAACCTGGTTACATGCGACTAAGAAGGAGGGACACTGCTTCTCTCATCCGTACATCAGAGGGATAACCCACAAATTACAGTAACCGTGAATCATACATTTTTTTTGTCCAGCACTGGTTGGACTTAATAAGTATATTTTTAGACTTAAGATATGAGTAATTATTGATAGTTCAATTAAATTGAAGATACAATAAATAAAAATTGCGAAAAAAAAAATAACGATGAATTTTCATGAAGACTACGCTGCACACTATCAATCGTTTGTTATGTGGGCACTGCATAGACGTTACCAACGTTACGAACCATTATTTTTAAAAGAAACTGAAATATTTTTAAAACGCTTTGATCTGGCATGAGTCTCTTAATGACAAATTTTCCAAACCAAAGTAACCTTAACTGTCTAATTAGCTGTCACAGTAAACAGTGCTGCCTCATAAAATCACTCTTAACTTCAGTAAACTCTAAATCAACCATAGCTATGACCGAATTGTTGACAACTAGCTGTGCCCACACACGTTGTGTGTGTCCTGACAATATTTCGTTCGATTTTGTTCTGATAGTAATCTACACTAAACTTTAAGACTCTTACGTATACTACTTGATATAAAGGTACCCATCCCTGGATAAAATTCTAAAATTTATATAAAATTCTAAAAATTAATGTTTAACCTCTTTAAAAGGTATTTAAAATATTTTAATAACAATCCAATTCCACAAAGTAAAAATACAAATCAAATACAAATTTTATTCAATTGGCTATTTGGCCATAAGTAATTATTATTCTGTAATTATTTTAAAACAGCGCCATTTGTTGCGCAACCATTTTAAAATATTCCGATTTCAATTCATATTTTTCATTACTTTAAAACAGCGCCATCTGTTGTCTAACAGTGTTTAAAATATCCCGCTTTCAAAAATAGGCGATGCCTTATAGTATGAAGTACATTTAAATCGGTAAATAAAAAAAATCGGCGTACTTTCACAGCTTTTTCTCCACTTTTTCTTAAAATAAGATATTTTTGCGGAAAAAATCTATCCTATATTGGAATCATGATACTGATGTACCTCCTCACAAAATTTTGTTAAAATCCATCCAGTGGTTTTAACATGATGTGAATACTAAGAAAAATACAAACAGGAAATGATTTACTGTTTTATTATATATATAGATTAGTTCCTAATTGCTGTGATAATAAATTAGATAAAAACTATAATATTTATACTAAGCTAAAATAATTGTTTTTTATTTTTAAACTTTAATAAATTTTATTTTCTAAAATTATTTCCAACTTAATTTCAGTTGACTTGACTCTTTTATTTTTTTTTAAATAAAATATTTTGACTTTTTCCTGTTTACCATTCATTTAAATAATGAACTCCTGCCATGTCCAAACATTTGTCTATTTGTTCATTTAAAAAACTTTCATATACATATATAAATATATATGTATGTATGTATGTATGTATGTATGTATGTATGTATGTATGTATGTATGTATGTATGTATGTATGTATGTATGTATGTATGTATGTATGTATGTATGTATGTATGTATGTATGTATGTATGTATGTATGTATGTATGTATGTATGTATGTATGTATGTATGTATGTATGTATGTATGTATGTATGTATGTATGTATGTATGTATGTATGTATGTATGTATGTATATATTTTGTACATTTTAATTGCTTTTTCATTATGTTTTCTATTATGAAAATAAAATCAATAAACAAATGACTAAAATATGAATTTAAATGTTAACTAAAGTTTTTTCTTTCGTTTTTTTTGTTTCTACTTACATTTCAATTCATTTCAGTTTGTTTATAAAATAAACAATATTTGCAAAAACTTTCATTTTAAATGAAACAAAATTTATGAATTTTCAAAAGGCAAATTCTGTTTGTCTTTGCTATAGTATTTTGCTTATTTTTGCTGACTTTACGAGCAAAAACCACAAAAAAAAATGGCAGAAGAGGGAACTAAAGAAAAGAAAATTGTTTCATTAAAACATTTATTGACAATTTTCAAGTTGATTGAAAAATAAATTTTTATAACTTTTTTTTTTCTAGAAATGGAATGGAATGAAATAAGTGAGTTATAAATAAAAACTATAAATATTCATTAGTACAGTGCAAGTATAAACTTAAAGGCAGACCTAAAAGTATGCTCCAAATAATTTCTTTATTGTAAAAGATGCAAACAAAAAAAAAAGAAACAAATAATTTATGCATTGCAATTTTAAATGAAGAGAAAGTAAAAATGAAAAAGAAAATGTTAGTAGATAATTTAGTAATTTCAATAATTTTTACAATGTCTCCAGAGGCTATGAATGATCTCTCACCATATACAAATAAAGGCTATACAACATATCCTTTGGTTCACGCTACTTGGGGTCTAATAATTAATAATATCTTTCTAATATCTTTCCAGAAAATAAATTCCTAGGTGTTTTTCCCGCAACCGATATGACAGTGTTACTGTAAAAAACCCTGGAGTGGCCTACACTCATCTTTACCATACCCAATGAAAACTGATTTTTTTATAGATATATTACATAAAGAATATAACTTCAAAGTATATTCGAAACGAAAAATTAATTATTTTCGGTTTGGGGTGTTAAGTAAACTACCCCTTGCCCCCTCCCGATTATGCCCAAAAACTATACAGCTCTTCATCTCCATAAAACAAAGGCACATGCTAAATTTCATTTTGAAATGTCATACGGTATGACCTGTAGAGTGTTTACAAAATTTGGGAGTAAGTAAACTACCCCTTGCCCCCTCCAGATTATAACCAAAATTAACACATCCAAATCTTCACATCCATATATCAAAGGTACATAATATATTTCGTTTTAATATGTCATACTATGCCCTGTAGAGCGATCACAAAATTTGAGGGGTAAGGAACCTACCCCTTGCCCCCTCCCGATTATGCCCGAAAACCATACAGCTCTTCACCTCCATAAAACAAAGGCACATACTGAATTTCATTTTGATATGTCATACGGTATGACCTGTAGCGCGTTTACCAAATTTGGGAGTAAATAAACTACCCCTTGCCCCATCCTGATTATGCCCAAGATTTGCACAACTCTTCATCTCCATATACCAAAGGCACATACTAAATTTAATTTTGATAAGTCCAACGGTATGACCTGTACAAACTCCACAAAAATAGTAGTGGGTGTGTACCCATTCCCCCACCCACAGACATCATCACAAAAATACCCAAAATGGATTCAGAAAACCTCAAAACGTATAAAGCCTTATACCTTGCCTTATACTACGTATGGTAAAGTAAAAACGAGTGATAAATTGCTTTGAAGGGTGTCAACGTTCGCATTACGTAAAAACTACTGGATATATTTTAGCAAAATTTTGTGAGGAGGAACCTTAGTATCCTGATTTCAATATAGGATACCTTTCTTCCGCAAAAATATCTTATTTCCAAGTGAAAGTGGAGAAAAAATGGTGAAATGAAAGTATGCAATTTTATCAATTTAAATATACTGCATAATTTTAGGCATCTTTTATTTTTGAAAGCGGTATATTTTAAAGAAAGTTGGGAAACAGATGGCGTTGTTTTAAAATAATGACAAATGGAGCTGTTAAAAAAAAATACAAAATATTAATTACTTACTGCCAAAGGGCCAATTGAATAAATTTTTTATTTGATTTGTATTTTTACTTTGTGGAATTACAAATATGTATTGTCAGGAAGCACATAACGTGTCTGGCTACAGCTAGTCTTTTATAAATTTTATTTGTATGAATAACAATGGTCACAGGATCTTAAGTTAAATTTTTCTTAAATATCCAGAATTTCTTTTCACAGTATTTGGCGAAAAAATGTTATTGTTAAAATTATTTTGTTTAAGTTGCACACTTATAAAAACCATATAAAACGATGATTTCACAATAAAAAAAACAACTAACAAAATATACTATTGCTTCAAATTTGAAATCATATTCCGTCACAATTTTGTGTCCTTAAAACACTTTCATTTTCATAAAAGAAACGCCATTTCAGCAAAAAGAAAAAAAAAAATATTTTTTTTTGAAAAACGTTTCTATTTCAATTTATTGTATGTTTGGATCTCGCCTTTGCAAAAAGAATAAAAATAAAAGCAATGCAAACAATGTAAGCAACTTTATGATGATTGTGTAGCAGCAGCACAAGCAAAAAAAACATCAAAGTGTAACAACCTCAAACAAATCGTGAACAAAAGCAACGAAATTGTTTTCTTGTTGTTGTTATTGTAAATATACAAGGGAATAAACGTCAACAAAGTGTTTTATTGAATGCTACCAAACACTTTTACTAAAACACATCGCCGTACAACAAAGCCGTGTATATGTGCATTATGAAAAAGCCGTTATTTCATGTTACTTAAATTACGGTCAGCAGACTGTAGTATGGATGCACAAGTGGACGTGAGTGTGTTGGAATAGATTTTTTTTTCTAAACTAAAGACTTATGCAGCTCTTTGTATAGCACTGTGGGTTAAAACGTTAAATGAGGACTAATGGTTATACAATTTCTAATATCAGATTTGAGTGAAACTTGTTATATCCATAGAGTAGAATTCACCTTTTGAGAAGATTTTGTCGGTGCCATTATGATTCCAATATAAATAACTGTAAATCTCTTTGCTCTAAGTAGTTTTAATGATTCGAATTTATACTACCTGTGCTTACACACGTTGTGTGCGGCCTATTATTTTGTTCGATTTTCCCTTTGAAAGTAATCCACACCAAATTTAAAGACTCTTACGTATTTACTTCATATAAGAGTATCCAACCCTGGATGATATTCTAAAATTTTAATAAAATTATAAAATTCTCTACATTATTGTAAAGAACATAAGAATGTAATTCCACAAAGTAAAAATACAAATCAAATACAAATTTTATTAAATTGACTATTTGGCAGTTAGTAATACATATTTTTATTATTTTAAAATAGCGCCATCTGTTGTGTAACCCTTCTTAAAATATCCCGCTTTCAATTCCTTTTTTTAACTCATTTCAACTCATTGTTTTAAAACAGCGCCATCTGTTGTGCAACCGTGTTTAAAATATTTTGATTTCAAAAATAAGAGATACCTTTAAGTATGCAGTACCTTTAAATGGGAAAAAATCGGCGTACTTTCACTGCTTTTCTTCACTTTCTTTTGGAAATAAGATATTTTTCATTAAAAAGGTATCCTATATTGGAATCAGAATACTAAGGTACCTCCGCACAGGTTTTGCGATGCGAACACTTTTCTATTATATGTATAGGTAGAGAGAAGAGGTTTTGAACCACTAAATTAATTGTATATAGTTTGACGTTATATATTTTTTGAAAAAGTTTCTACAACAATTTTTGTGGTCGTTTGTGGTCGTGTGATTATGTAGGCGCTGTGTTTATGTGTGCATGAGTCCGCAAATCAATTTCAAATAAATTTTACAGTTCCATAAACCGCTATAAGTAACGAGCATAACTAAAGTTTATGAAGGTCACATACCAGTTTAATTAAAAATTTTATGGAATCAATTATTTATTTAATTAGAATATTCTATTGCTTGAGTGTTTAGTTCAATCAAGAAAGATATTAATTAAGTTTTGATATGAACTTAATTAGTTTAGTTAAATTTGTAATTGATTCAGTTGAAGATTTAATCGATTCGATTAAAGATATTATTGATTCGATTAAAGATTTAATTGATTCAAATAAAGTTTAATTGATCCAATTTAAAAATTAATCATACTTCTATCTGAAAAAAATTAAATCCTTTAAATCCCATATTACGGTGATATCATAGCCGTGTTTTTGAAAAATTCCAAAATCTTGTCTCAGATTTTGGACACGTACTGTATTGTTTTTCACCGAAATTTTTAAATGCGTTGGTAAAGATATTTTTATATATTCTAATGACGTGTCGATGTTACTTTATTATATAGTCATTCTAGGGTTTCTTGCCAGTTGGGATCTATAATAAACGCCGATTGATAATGATACTAAACTGCTACAGTACTAATGCGGCAGTGATGTGTTTAACAAGGACTATTTTTAAATAGATTTATTTAAGCATATTAGTGTCATATTCTTACCGTACCAACTTATTATTAACGTCAATCAACTCAATCAACACATAAGTGCCGTATAAGGTGGTGTAAATATTTTCTCATTAAAAATTGTTCGAAGATACATTCGAAGACTAAATTATTTTAGGTTTTTTTTTTTAAATTAGACAATATTTTTAATTGCAACTTTATCCCAAAGTGATGCGAAGTCATACATTCAGCTAACAGCAGCACAATAATCACAAGCAAGATACAATTTATTAGAAGCAAAAATATATAAAAAAGAAATTTTGGTGAAACAGTGTTTTTAATGTTGTTGTTTTTGCTTTAAATTATATTTTTTTTTCGAATAAAGTATTCGAATAATATTTATCCGAATAGTACTTTTAATAATTAAATTATATATTTTTTAATGTACGAATAAATAATGTTTACATCGATTATTATTTATAATTTATAATCGATTATATATATTTATTTATAATCGATTATTTATAATCGATGTAATCATAATAAAATTAATATAAATAATAATATTTCAAATTCAAAGACTTTCAAGCGCTTTTAAATTTTTAATTGTACTTGTTTTATTTGGTTATCTATAAAACAGCCTCTTGCTATTAAAATCTCATTTTTGGAAAACCAAATTCATAGATACACATTAAAATTAAAAGCAAATTTATCCCAAAGTGATGCGCAGATGCACAATACTCAATTTTTTAGAAGCAAAAACATATATAAAAAAAATAAATTTTTGTGGACCTATTTGTTGTGTTGTTCTTTTTGCTTTAAATTATATGCCATATTGTATTCGAATACTATTTTTTATTCGACTAAAGTATTCGAATAATATTTATTCGAATAAGTTATTCGAAAATTATTTTTATTATTAAATTATATATTTTGTTTAATATTCGAATATTCAAATAACTAATAAAAAAGTTACCTCCTTACAAAATATTCTTAAAATCTATCCAGTAGTTTTTACGTGATGCAAACACAGACAGACAAACAGACAAATAGACAGATAGACAGAAAAAAAGTTACGGTTTCATTATATATGTATATATAGATTACTATATCTGCTGTAAACCGAGTGTTATGCTAAAAATTTTATTTATACATATAATAAAATAGTAACCTATTTCCGTCTGTCTGTCTACTTTTCTTTTGCGTTCGCATCACGTAAAAACTACTGCATGGATCTTAACAAAATTTTATAAGGAGCTACCTAGTACCCTGATCCCATTATAGTATACCTTTTTTTCGCAAAGATATCTTATTTCCAAGAGAAAGTGTAGAAAAAAACAGTGAAAGTACGCAGGTGAACTAACCGGATATGCATACTTATGCAGCATATTTTAAGGCGGCACTAAAAACGATTTGGCTGGCATTACCATATAGCACTAAAACGCCGGCGAAGTCAAATAATTATAAATTGGCTATGCTAGCTGCAAACTAATTCGCCTAAATAACACCAGAGGCGCTTGCAACCCTGTTCTAAATATATTCACAAACGTGCAATTGCAGTGTTGCCATAATCGAAGCTACTACTATCCCTTTCTAAAGGAAGTAACACAGTTGATATAAGCATTAATTGTCTGAGTGAGGTCTTTGGTGTGCACGACTTGCAAAGCTAAATCGAAAAAATATTACAAGGACCCTGACGAAATGGCGGGCACAGTTAGTAGATAATAAAATTAGAAAAACAACGAATAGATAATTATTTTGGGACATATGTTGCATATTTTTAGGATGAAATACAAATTAAGACTAACCTTAGTTAATCTCTCTTGTTCTAATTATCCTTAGTTAATCTACTTGTTCTACATAGAAACTCTTGTAAAAAAATTAATTAATCTATTTCTTACTTCTTGGCGTATTCTATATCGTTTAAAATCAAAAATTTGCTACAATAAAAATTTTAAAAAATATTAAATAGCAACAGTTTAATTAATCTCAGCCCTTATAAGCTCACATATTGAGTAACACTTTTTCATTATTTCTTTTTTTTTGTAGATCAGAATATTTATTCGTTTATATCATAAAGTATTTCCTCTTTTTTTTTGGTAATGTAATTGACAGCAACTCAAGAAAACTTGTAACAGCAACTGTTGTTATTTTAACACAAAGTTCGATTGTTGTTGAGTTTCTTTTTGTTTCACAGTTTGTCAGGCTGTTGCCGTTTGTGTTTATTACACACTTCTGAAAATAAAACCTAATATCCTCTTTTTTTTCTATTCTATTGCAAACAATATGTGTTTGAAGTTTTAGGTTGTTTGTAGAAATTTGCAGAGTTTTTTTTTTCCTATTTCCTATTGTCAATGTTAGTGGGCTATGTTCGAGAGAGACGCCGAGGTTGTATGTAAAAGGTTAAAAGTTAAAAGTCATTATTGCGTTATTTCGAGCGACTTTTTGTAAGTGTCATTTTTTATTGTTTTTTCTCCGCTAGACGTTTGTATTGAATTCTTTTGGGCAAAATTAAAAAAGGTAGAAACAAAATCAAAAGCAAAAGTTTGCTCGAATTTTATTTGTTTTTGAGAAAAACAATAATATTCTCGTTTTTGAATTTTGATTAACATTTACAGCGGAGTCAAGCACATTGGCAGGTAATTTACTCTTTGTGCTACATTTTTTTGGTACATTTTGCAAAAGTACCACACTTTTGGAAAATTCTTTTATTTATTTATAGATTTGTTGATTTATTAATTTACTAAAATTAAAATTATAAAAAATCTTAGAAATCAAAGCACAGCCAACAAAGCTATCGGCTTATTTATTAGAATTACTAAGATTGTTTTTTTGTTATAAAATATATCTGTGGTAGAAAGGAATAACTGCTTAAGTCGACTTAAATTCAATTTTGTTATTGTGAATAACTCATTTATCTAAATGTCCAAGTAAAAAATTTTATTGAGTTTTGGTAAGCAGTAAAATAAAACTCATGTCTGTCAAAAGCGGTTTTCATAAGCGCATATAATTATCGCATTCGAGAAAGCTATAATTGTAGGACAATAATAACAAACTGTAACTTCTCCCGCTTACGAGGATGCAGGTATGTAAGCGAACATTTTTTTTTTTATAAAATTTAGTTAAACAAAGAGATCTCTCTTTCATAGGCGAATGTACGCCTAGCCCTTGACAAATAACTGAGTTATTTCTAAAATATTTTGATTCTGCCCCACTGTGCAGTGTACTGAAAAATTTGACGAGATTCTAGCTAAAAGTCCCTCGTCTATATTATATTAATTATTAAATGATTTAAACACTTTTTTATTCTTTTAATTTATATTTTAAAGCTCACTAGTTAAACTTTCTCAACCTTTACTTCTTAAAGAGTTTTTCTTTACGCCTTTCGCTCTTTTTTAATCACACTAAATCTTATACTTCTTACAAGTATTTTATATTCATCAGTAGATGAAAAAAAAATAAATGCTTAAAGTTTTTCTATTAAACTTTAAAAGCAGCCAGCAAGAAAAAATCAAATAAAACTTTATACAGAATTATGGTTTTCTTGGCACTTTAAATGGCGGTGCGATGCGTTGCGGTTAGCTAAAGAGCCTTAGATAATCAATTATATAAAATTTTTATGAAACAAAAACTTTCTAAAAAAAAAAAGAAATAATGGCAGGTTTCTGCTGTGTGTGTAGTGGTATTTACCTTAAGTGTATTGGTGTGCGTTGAAGGGTCTCAAACAAACAGCTTTAGCAGCCCAAATAAATATTATAAACTCATCACTTAAATAAAATAAAATAAAATTTTTTCTATGTTCTTTTATTCTCACTATTAACTTTTCTTATCTCTCTCTCTATGTCGCTCTTTATTTTTTCTGGTTCCTAACTCTCTTTAAACAAATCATATTTTTATAAACCGATTATGATTTTTTTTTTTATAATAAACAAGAAATCATTAACCAGGAAAAAATCACACATGGAGGTGTAAGAGCTTGATAGAAGTTAAAACTTTTATAATTTAAAGTTGTAACAAAACCCATAAAGGAAACTGCTATTTTTAACTCTTTATTGAGAAAGCAGCAAAAGAAAAAATATTAACGAACTTTAAAAAGATTTTTTTTTTTTTTTTTTTTTTTGAGAAAAAAAGTTTAGAAATAATTTAAAAAGAAAAATGGGAAATATTTCTACGGCAAAAGCACGAGCTTAGATTACAGTTTGGAGGTCTGCATGAGTGCATGAGTGTGTTTGAAAGACACACATCACCGCATAGTTAAATAACAAACGAATGTCTTCAAACACACTCAAGCAGAACTCTATTACAGATTTAAATCTAATTTTACTTTTGGGAACAGCTAATGCAAAAAAAATTAAAAACTAAATATTAATAAAAATTATTATAAATTTTTTTAAAGCGACTTTTTGGTCTGATACAGGTTTAAGTAGTATAAAAGGTTTTCGGGCGGTGTGATTAGATTTCTTCAATTAATAGAGTTAATAAAATTTTCGTTTGCATTTTTCTCAGAACTCCGTCATTTTTATGTTGACGCAAACCGTTTGCCTTCCAAAAGACATTAAATTTTATGTTCAAAAAGAGGGAAATCCAAAATGTGTGAATATACAAAAAAAAAAAAAAAATATTTGCTCCAATTAAGGGTTTTAATTAGTTTCAAGTTAAAGTTTAATAAAGTAATTATTTGATTTAATTATTTATTTATTTAGAAAATGTTTGCTTTTTTTTAATCAAATATATAATTGAATCAATTAAAAAATTAATAGAACTTTAATTTATAACTAATTAATTGAAACCTTAAATTAGTGCAAACAGTTTTTTCTGTGTAGCCCGAATTAATTCGATAATAAAAAATCGGGGTTTTATATATATGATTTTATAGCGAAAATTGAAGCATTAAATGTTGCAAAACTTTCACTTTATATGAATGATAAAATATGTAAAAAAAAACTAAAAATCTTATTATATATTATAACTAGCAATTCCCGGTGCGCTTCGCTACACCCATCCACAAAAAATACAATAAATACTTGGAAAAAGAAATAAAACCAACTTTTAACTCGAAAAAGCACGCTATCCTCACATCAAAAATATTTTAGTTTATATGCAAGGTACGACCCACACCTACTGTTCCCATCCAAATTTTTTTTTTGCTAGACTATACGTATTAAGAATAATTTTTTACTCTTGATATAAGGTAACACTCCTATTTCCAGTATTCTAATGCAGTCTGTATTATGCTAGAATATGCACATTAGTATGAGAGTTGCTTGTGCAAAATTTCAAGACTCTACCTATTAAAGTTCTTCAGGTACACGATAATAATTTTTTACTTTGTATAGGAGGTACCACGCCCACTACTCCAATCTAGTTTGCATTTTTGCAAACTTTGCACATTACCATAGGGGTTACTCGTGCAAGGCTTCTATATTTTATAGTTTTCTAGGTACAGGATAATAACTTTGTATAGGAGGTACCATGCCCACCATTCCAATTTAGTGTGTGTTTCTCTACACAATGTATCTTAATATGGGGGTTACTGATGCAAAATTCCAAGACCCTACCTATTGCAGTTCTCCAGATACAGGATAATAATTTATTACTTTGCATGGGGGTACCACGATTACTGTCCCCATCCAGCGTATGTTTTTTTAGAGTATACGCATGGGGATGAAAGTTACTTGTACCTACTTTGAAGATCATACCTATTATAGTACTCTATGTACACGATAATAATTTTTCACTTTGTATTGGAGCTACCACAACCACTGTTCCAATTAATTCTGTATTTTGGTAGACTATGCGCATTAGTATAGAGGTTACTGGTGCAAAGCTTCAAAGCTCTAGCTATTACAGTTTGCCAGGAACACGCCAATAGTTTTTCACTTTGTATGGGAGATACCACGCCCTCTATTCAAATTCAGTCTGGGTTAAGCAAAACTATGTACGTTAATACGATGGTTACTAGTTCTACAAGGCGCTACCTATTGCAGTTCTCTAGATACAGGATAATAATTTTACCCTTTATGTGGGAGTACAACGCCCAGTATTCCACTCCAGTCTATATTTCTCTAAACTATGAATGTTAATATAGAGGTTATGGTGCAAAATTTCAAGGTGCTACCTATTACTGTTACCAGGCAACATGATGATAAATATTGGCTGACTTCCAAAACGTCTATTGCTTTGTCTTCGAACAAAGTATAGTGTTTCATAACGTCATAGTACAAAAATTTGGTAATATGTACCCTTTTAAAACGTCGTGGACAAGTATGAATGACGCAGTGAACAAGCAATCACGGTATCAGTTCTAAAGTTGAAGCATTGTTTCGAAACTTTGCATATCTACGTGATTTAAATACGGTAGCACAACTCAACATAAACTTTGTATTGATACATTTTGGAAGTCTGCCATTTACTTTGTAAGGGAGGTGCCACGCCCACGTCGAATATCAAAAAAACTAATACCGTATTTTACCAACCCTATATCTAAGTAACAAACTGTGAAAATTTCAGAAAGATCGGTTTACTGGTGTAGGTAGGTATAGCGTTGCGACTACCAAACAAAAAAAAAAAAAACAAATATGCATACATACATACAAACACATTTTGTGCTTTACATATATAGAAAGATATTTTTTAAATTAATTTAATAGAGACTTGTTTTAAATTTTTCTATTATAGTTTGGCAGGCATATCAGAAATAAGTTTTTTTGATGCTCCTTTTTTTCTCATTTCGTTTAATTTCTTTAAATGTCTAAAACAAGCTTGGAGTTGTTGTTTAACTATATTCAGTGGAGTGATTCTAAATAATAACTACACACTTCAAATACACTTACCCACATACAAATGCAGTCAGGCTATAAATGCTTTCATAGCAAGTACATTGTACAATAGTATTTGTTAAGTACTTGACATATTTTCTCCATCACTTTTAAGTTTATTTATATTTCTTTTCAATTTTAGCATATTTCCATTGATTAAGTGTAAACACTTGAATAAAAAAAGAAATGAAGCAAAAAGATAAATATAAAAAAAACAAAAAAAAAAAAAAAAACAAAAAAAAAATATGAAAAAATGGGGAACAATTTTCAGGAAATGAATAGAAGTTAAAATTGTAGTGTTAAATTATTTGGTTCAGCTAGTGATGTATCAGTGCCCCAAGATATCTCATTTGAAGCAGGAAGAAATAAGTGATAGTATTTCTCACAAAACACAAAAGGAGAGACGATATTCAATTTATCCCATACCATTCACCAATACCAAGAAAGCAACAAATAAAAGACTTAATATATGGCATACATTTAGGCGTACTAACATTAGATGTTAGTTATTAAAAAAGTTAACATTAATTCCGATTACTAAGCTTAAATCAAACTCAATGATCAAATTAAAATTTAATACAACAAAAGCAAGGTTTTGAAATTTTAATTCTAACTGATGCAATTTTTTGTGTCCAAAGTACTAATTTTTATTTAATAATTGCATACATTTAGATGTTAGTTATTAAAAAAGTTAAAAATAATTCCGATTACTAAACTTAAATCAAACTCAATGATCAAATAAAAATTAATTGAAAATAAAGCAAGGCCTTAAAATTTAAAATCTTTTTGATGCAACTTTCGTTGCTATTAAATTTTATTTAACATTTTCATGAATTTTTAGGACATGACCAACAATTTGATATTTAATATAAGTAGTCATAACAATATTAATAACTAACTGTGCCCACATACGTTGTGTGCATCCTGACTATATTTTATTCGATCGTGCTTTGAATGTAATCCACATCTAATTTTAAGACGCCTAAATATTTACTTTATATAAATGTATCCATCCCTGTATAAAATTCTAAAAACTATTGTAAAGCTCTGTAAAAGGTGTTTAAAATATTATAATAACAATGTAGTTCTACAAATTAAAAATACAAATCAAATACAAATTTTATTCAATTGACCATTTGGCAGTAAGTAATACACAGGTTGTCATTATTTTAAAACAGCGCCATCTGTTGCGCAACCCACTTTCAATTCATATTTTTTCTATATTTTATAACAGCACCATCTGTTGCGCAACCATGTTTAAAATATCTCGATTTTAAAAATAAAAGATGCCTTAAAGTATGCAGTACCTTTAACTAGGTAAAAAATCGGCGTACTTTCACTGATTTTTCTCCACTTTCTCTTATAGATGAGATATTTTTGCGCAAAAATAGTATTCTATATTAGAGTCAGGATGTTAAGGTATCTCTTCACAAAATTTTGTAAAAATCTATGCAGTAGTTTTTACGTGATGCGAACACAAATAGAGAGACACACAGGTAGGAAATGAGTTACTATTTTATTAAAAGTATAGATAATAAATATTTTTTGGGTAAGAGTTCTAAAATGCTATTACGCACTTTATGCTGGGATGTCAAAGTGCGTGGGTCTGATAGATTGAACCCTGTAGTGATGTACGTAGTACTAAAAAAAAGCGATCTTCCCCAATATTTCTTTATGAAGAACCTTTAAGTGTTGTCGTATCGACAATTTTTTTAAATAAAAAAAAAAAATAGCTACTCAAAACTTGTTATTTTCTTTAGTTTTAAAAAGATTTATCAGCTTTTCCTTTTATTTATGTAATATTTTTATTTTCACTTCACCTAAACTTTTTTATTTCATTATGTATTTTAAAGTTCACTGAATTCTTTTAGCCTTTTAATAGTTTTTTTTTAATTTTTAAACTACTTACACTTTTAGTGGCGTGCAATGTTTGATTTAACCTGCTTCAATTAAATGTTCAATGCCCACATGACCTCGTTTAAGTGAAATTGGTACTTAGCGAAATTTATAGCATACCTTAAGGAGTACTTTAAACTTAAACTCAATTGAAAATGCTAGTCTTCCTAAGCCAAAACAAGCGTTAATGCTTTTAAACAAAAATACTTATTCTCTTTTTAGAATACCAAGTGGCCACTACTTCAAACTTGTTTTGCCTAGTTTGGATTGCATTGAAATTGAACATTTATCGTAGTCTATTTTTAGGCATAAATATAATAGCAGAAAGATAAATACTTCAATTGTTGCTTATCTTTTAATTGCTTTTTTAATAACAAAAAAAAAAAAAGTATAATATTATTTTTTGCGTTTTTTTTGTATTTTCGTTTTCTTAACGGAAATATGCCCAGCTTATAATTTAAGCATATTTTCATTTCATTTTATTTTATTTTTTTTTTGCCATTTTAAGGTTTTTTCATATTCTACGTATTTACTCAACATTATAAAAAACATTTTAAACCAATAATTGTTTAAGTCTAAGGGGTCGATGATTATATACTCTAGACAATTGTCTAGCAGCCAACGAAACACTAAATGCCTTGACTGGCTCGTTGCCTGATGTTGGCCACCAACACCAACAGCAACAGCAACAGGAAATTTTCCATTAAAATAGAAAATAAACGAAAAAAGAACTAAAGAATTCATAAAAATCATAATATTAATGCGAAGAGAATAAGAGACTGAACATAAAACAATACGAGTACTTTACCAGCCGGCATAATTATAAAAGAAGCGAATTTTGTAGTTGTTATGGTCAAGGAGGAAAGAAAATGGTATTGGGCGCTGGTTGGTTACTGTAGACAATAAGGTTTGTGTTTATGCTTCCAAATGCGATAATCATGTGGCTGGATGCATTTAAAGGCGACGTACCGGAAATGCATTTTATTTAATGGGGAAGGGTTTTTTTTGCTTGTTGGTGTTTTGATGTAAATATATGTGTGTTGCATATTTCTGGGGTCCACAGCTGATGTGGCATCAATCCACAGAACTATTTACTTGAACAAGCATTAAGAAAAGGAAATTATAGTAAGCCGCATAAGAGAAGTTTAAAGGAGCTAATTTTTTTAAGGACTCGAAAGTTAAGAAAAATGATAAAATAATAATCAGAGATAGTTATTCAGATTTCACACTAGGTTGGGTGATAAGAATTTAGTTAGAATTTCTGATTTTTGGTCTCTATGGAAAAGTCATTTTTTTACAGCACTTACTGGCATCAAACTGTGGCCTACAGATGTAAATGCCATAGCGATCATAGTCTAAGAAAAATGCTAGCAAGTTAGGAGTAAGGCTTTTTACAACCACTAGTAATGGATGATTCAATTAGAGATACTTCCTTCAATAGCCTTTGTCATGCTGTCATGTTATATTTGCTTAGTATTGTTTGGCATTTCATAATGGAAAGACTTACGCCTGAACAACGTTTACAAATCGCTCAACTTTATTATAAAAATTCACATTCTGCGAGGAATGTGTTTCGTGCACTCTGCTCAACTTATGGTCAACATAATCGGCCTAGTGTGCATTTTATTCGGAACACCATGACCCATTTTGAGACCCAGCATTTATTATTGAATAATATTCGACCGAATAGAACACGTCCAGTACGCTGTGAAGAAAATATAGCGGCCGTAGCTGAGAGTGAACACGAAGACCGTGAACAGTCGATTCGGCGCCGTTCGCAGGAACTCGGAGTGAAGTATGGAACGATTTGGCGCATTTTACATCGAGATCTTAAATTGAAAGCATACAAAATACAGCTTGTGCAACAACTGATACCGCTCGCCTTCCCAAGCGACATCGCTGCGCTGTATGGGCTCTTGAAAAGGTCCAAGAAGATCAGACGTATTCGAGGCAAATTTTGTTTAGCGCTGAGGCCCATTTCTGGCTCAATGGGTATGTAAACAAACAAAATTGACGCATTTGGGATGAAGAGCAACCTGAAGAGATTCAAGAGCTGCCACTTCATCCAGAAAAAACAACGGTTTTGTGTGGGCCGGTGGAATCATCGGTCCATATTTCTTTAAAAATGATGGAGGAGCGAACGTAACCGTCAATGGCGACCGTTATCGTGCCATGATAACCGACTATTTGATGCCTGAAATTAAAGCTCGTGATCTAGGCGACATTTGGTTTCAGCAAGACGGCGCCACTTTTCACACACATCGCATCAATCAATGGATTTATTGAGATAATATTTCGGTTAGCACATAATATCACCTTTGGGGCCGGTCAATTGGCCACCAAAATCGTGTGATATCACACCGTTAGACTTTTTCCTGTGGGAATAAGTTTATGCGGACAAAACCGCTTCAATTCAGTCCTTGAGCGAAAACATCACGCGTGTCAATCGCCAGTTACTAGTCGAAATGCTCGAACGAGTCATCGAAAATTGGACTCAACGGATGGACCATCCGCACTCAACGGATAGACCATCTTAAAAAAATAAATGAAACATCAGTGACTTGATTCAATATCTCCTGCTCATTTATTTTTATTTAAAGATCGAATGACGATTATTTGCTGGTGTCACGGCGTGCCAAGCAAAAGAAACTGGCACAAAATTCCAATCACGTAATACATTCCATAGTGACAGATATCGGTTTTATTACCTACGGGGAAGGGCACTAACACATGACTAGGTCTTAAGAGGACCGAACTACGACTATAAGGTAGCAATGTCCTTTATGTGCTTTGTTTCAAAGCTATGCCAATTGCTATCGCTTAAGTCTGATAAAAAAGGGTTAACTGACAAATGAACTATTGTACTGCGAAGCTTTCAATGCAGGTCATTACCGCATCATAATCCATTTTTTTTTTGTTCGAAAATATGAGCGATATTGAAATCAGCGTTATGGGGTTTCAACAGGATAATGCTGTGTTTCAAACTCGATAAGTTGATTTCCAGAAATGGACATGTCAATTGGCCTCCACGGTCGTGCGATTTAGTGCCTTTTAAATAGTGCCTGTGACGTCAAGTCACGTCAATGATTTATCCTAATATACCAATTGATGCCTAGGAAGACAACATTGTTCGAAAAAGTGAGTTATTTTTATAATTTAAAGTTCTATTGGTCTTAAATAATACTAGCCCAGCTCTAGGTACATTGTTCTTTTTAAGGCTTTTAAATTATTTTTTTATTCACCAGTCATACTTCAGTACTTCTTGTATCACTTCTAAAATGACAAGTCATTAGAAGAGTACAATTGTAACACTTGTCATCAATTTCCTCAGCGCTTCTGGCATTTTATATGAAGAGTAGTTGTGCCAGTATAGGTTACAATAAATCTAGTTCTAGTTTTGGATGTAAAAGACTAAGTAGTAAAACTAATTTTCTAAAAGTAGTCCCAAGGGAAAAAAAATATTTAAATAACTATAGAGTTATTTAAATTATCAAATATTGAAAAATTAAAGGAATTCGACAGTCAAAATCGCTGTTACATGGCATCCACAGAAGAAAGAGTCATGATGTGGTCAAAAAATTAATTTTATGTTAATAACAATGACCCAAGAATGGGTAGCATATTTAATTTTTTTTTTACATTTAATAAAATTATTATTTATTTATGTTAAAAATATGAAAATAAAATTTTAATCAATATCTAAACATATAATAAAACAGTAACTCATTTCCTGTCTGTCTGCCTTTTTGTTTGTGTTCGCATCACGTTAAAATTACCGGATGGATTTTTACGAAATTTTGTGAGAAGGTACCTTGGTATCCTGATTCTAATATAGGATCGATTTTTTTCCGCAAAAATATCTTATTTTCAAGAGGCACGCAATTTTACCGATATGCATATTTTATATTAAACATAAACCAAGTAAATTTTACAGTGCTTTACAATAATTTTTAGAATTTTAGAATTTTATATAAATTTTTTGTTCAGGAAGGAATTTCGAAAATTCTTCACTTAAAATTCAAGTGCTTAACAGATCACCCTATAAAAACGTCTGTGCTTAAGAAGAGAAAACATAAAAGTAAGATAGAAATTAAGAAAAAAATGCGTAAAATTGTTTAAATAGTCAGGGTTTCCTTTTCCTTTTTCTGTTTTTTATTTGCTTTTAATTTTTTTTTTTACTTTTACAACTTTTACTATTCATTCATTGCATTCTTTTTTAATTTTGTTTCCTTTTTTTTTTGTGTATATTTATGGAAAATAAGTTTCTTTTTACATTTCTTTTAAAAATAGTTTAAGCAAAGAAGCTGGCCAGGCCATTATTTTTGATTAAATATAAAGAAGGGTTCATTTAAAATTGGAAGGCAGTGGCTCGCTGAGCTATTACGTAGTATGCTATTCTATCAGTCCGGGGTTGTGGGTTCAATTCTATCTAACGACTGGAATTTTTTATAGTAAGTTGGCAGGAAGACCAAAAAGGAGCTTGGTTATAATCTGGGTGCCTATAAATGGTTAAATACGTTAGTGACAGGTCAAGGGCTATCAGGTATTATCTCGCCAAGTTAAAAATCGATGTAAGACTATACTTTCAGATAATGCTTGGAAAAAGGCTAACATAGAAAGATTTTGAACCACGGGCAGCCACAGATGTATATGCAGATGCGGTGGAGACCTTAGCCTTAACCACATGTTAGCAATTGCCTTAGACTTTGTGTTGAGCAAGAATGTCAAAATATATCAGTCACCCGTCTGAAATCACTACAGTCGAGAGTATAAGGCTAGTGACAGCACGAGACTCAATGAAAGTAAGTTATTCGCAAGTTTCCAGTCGGATACCAGAAATCATTGAGGAACGAACGTGTTAAAAAGGGACTCTTGAACAAAACATTGGAAAGATTAAGAGTTTTATATTTAGGAAAAGAATGCAACATAATATAAATTCTTAATTTTTTAATTTTTTTGTAAAATAAGTTTAATTGTTTTGTGTATTTTTTTTGTCAAATCAAGCAATTAAGAGATTTTTTTATCACATAAATTTTTTAGTCTTAAAAAATTTTTTTAAACTTTTTTGTTTTATTAAAGTTTTTTTTTCTTATTTTTCACAAGAGGCCAAATTTCTACAAACCCCTTCTTCATTTGCGCTGCATTTAGTCGGTTTAAACTGTAAAATATTTTCTTACAACTTTTTTCTTAATCTTCGCCCCCTTTTAATTCTTGCACTGCTTGTTGCAAATATTGATTTATGAGTTGCAACTTGCTATTTTTTAAAAGCTTGAGGTCATGTTAGTGTTTTTTTGTTGTTCTTTAATTTTGTAAGGAAAGTAAGTTAAAAAATAGAAAAGAAAATAGTTTTCTGTTACACTACTTTTCATTATTTCTTGGGCTCTGATGAAGTGGAATGAACTGGTTGAAGTGCTAGGGTTTTAGCTTCCTTTTTTCTTTTTCTTCTTTCGGATTTTACTCTTGAAGTGTTTCCACAATTGAAAATTAATTTTCAGTTTCTATTTTTTTTGTTGTTTGTTTTTTGATTGTTCATGTTGGAGATTTATGAAACTAATTAAATTGCATAATGGTTTTAATAACAGATTTGCAACATTAATTTGAAAATTTCTATTAAAAGCAATAAACTGTTAGAAATGTTGTATTTCTTTTCGTTTGTAGCTAAACGATTTGAGAAAAATTTTTAGTTGTTTGGAAATTTGGTTCTCGAAGGAAGAAAATATTGTTCTAAGCTTTTTGTAGGTGTGTCTTAAGCGTTTGACTAGGTATAGCGTAAAGGCCTAATTTACAAGTCACGAGGTGTGTAAATTATCTAATGAGACAGATTTTTCCTAATTTTTTTATTGAAAGTAAATTATTGTCTCCTTCAAAATAACTACCTTGGGAAGCAACACAGCACTGGAGACGATTATTCCATTCCTCATAGCAGTGCTGGAATCCGTATATTGGAATAGCTTTTAGATGTTCGGTTACGGCTGGTTAAAGATACTCCACTGTCCCAAACTGACGTCCTTCAGATGAATTTTCAATTTTGGAAATAGAAGAAAAACACATGAACTCAAGTCGGGCGAATAAGGAGGCTGAGGAACTACAGGAATGTTTTAGCTGGCCAAAAACTCGTGTCCGTTTGCTCTTGTAAAATATTTTTCGGAACCATTTTCTCATCCCCAATTCATTGGTCAACATTTGATCAACCCTTGTGTGAATCAAATTCAACGCTTTATCGAGCATTCGGACTGCCAAACGACGATCTTAACGCACAAGATAGCGGATTCTGCTAAATTTTCATCCTTTTTTGAAGGCCTTCCGCTACATGACTCGTCTTCAATTGAATGCCTTTCTTCTGAAAATGCCTTAAACCACCTACAAATTTGGCCTCCTAAAAAAACACTGTCTCCTGTCTCTGCCTGAAGCAGTTTTTCAAATGTTTCTATTGCACTGTATCCAAGTCTGAAGCGGAACTTGATAGCACAACGTTGTTCGAAACTGATAAAAAAACTTTCTCGCAAAATTTCTATAAGGTTCAGAAAGTTACTTAACTGGTCGTAGGATTGTACTTAACGAAGGAGGTAAGCTCGTCTCAGGCAATATAAGCTGGAGTTTCCCAAGGGAGTACTTTGGTAACCATGTTATATTTATTGTAAACATTAGATATGTCCATTAGTACTTTGGTACCCATTTTATATTTGTTGTACACTTTAGATATGTCAATTAGCCTCTAAGCGCTTACACCGAAATTTGCTGCCGACAATGCATTTCTAAGCATTTACGAAAGCTGAGGCATTTGGTTATTTATACGAATATGGGAGCATGAGTATCTATGCAGTATGAACGCGATGTCAATACATTTTTGTTCATTCACCTTTATTCTCCATTTCATCACCTACTTTTCTAAATTACATATGTGGTCTTGTATTTTATTAATATAAAGGGAATATCGAAGCAGATCACTTCCCTAATGGGTCCTTCTGGATCCCCTTCCATCCGCAGTGATTACAGGCAACCAATTTGTAAGTTACCACGACCATACTATCATTGAGTCACGTACTAAAACCAGCCTTTACTCTTGACTTTAAAGATTTTAGACTGTCGACTGGTAACTATCGCCCTATTTCCCATCACGGAGTCTCTTGTAACTGCTGGCATTTGTCCAACGCTCAGGTGGCCCCTGGAATACACAGGGCTCTTTGAGCACCATTCGAGCCTGTCTATATATAGTAGCATCCCTCCAACTTTTTAGGTTTAGTGAGTTCAGCCATTGTAGGACCTCCGCTCGCATTACGCCATTACCCTGTGCTACATGGGTTCTGCTCAACAGAAATTTACAGCAGATTCCCTTTTTGCTATCCCATATCAACGTTACCTGTTTAACCGGCTCATACCTCTTAAGTTTTAATACATATCCAGGACAAAATTACAGTAAAATTTCAATTGCCTCATGGTTTTTATAACGAACTGGTTGTTAAAGAGAACCTATCTTCCATGCACCCGCATTTTTAGCGGGTGATCCAACGCATAAAGCAATCCAAGCCTGGTAAACGGAGACGCATTCGCTCAAATGCAGCCTTAAGGACAGGTTCAGTTCAGTATACACGTGCTCCTGCTCTACCGTCCATATGAGAAGCAGCAGTAAAGATGCTGATGTCATTCCCCATACACTCGTTTTGTATAACGCCTTCCGCATTGAGATCATGCGTACCATTTGAGATTACCTAACCTTCTTACTATATATGTCTAGAATGCTTTTATGACCGATGTTTGGCCTTGTGGTATTTTAGATATCGTGATGCTTCTTGGAGACTTTCGTGAATTCTTAAAGAAGCTGTTACGTCTGGAAATATCGATATATGGACACGGTAGATAGTTGGCATATCAGAAGAAAACATGTATAAGTATAAAATAGGTCCCAATATACTACTTTGGGTACCTTTGGTCTTGTGAGATTAAACTTTCTCCTTTTAGTGTGAACTTTGGATCATAGATGAGGCCATTTTGGTCTTATTTTTTTAGTTTACATAGTGAAATAGACTGCTATTACGTTACTTGTGTCTCAAGCTACAGTACCTCACAAAAATTGTTCCCAAGAAATTATAACTTTTTTTCAACGCCTTAATTTACTGTCAGTTCTTTGGTGTGAAATATAGTTTGAAAATGTTGATGGATATTTTTTTTTTTTAATTTATTTTGTCCTGTATTTATTTTTAATTTAAGTTTTATTTATTAAACCATTTTTATCACACTTAATGTAATAACAATGATAATTAGTTTTATAACTTCCACTCATTTGGTTTTCAATTACTTGATTTGTCTACAGAGTCATCACTTGTAAACTTAATTTGAGGTTTTTCAATTTCGTCCTTTCGTCCCCATGTCCCCATAAAGTATGGGTTACCTCTTTAAGATTTAGACACAAATTGCACTCTAATTACACATTAAGTGGTCAGTTGTGATACACCGTACACTCATTAACAAACAAATATACTGAAAGATTTACAAACAATACATTTTGAAACACACACGAATACTACTCACATACTCCTACGCACTTCCCTATGAAATGCGTTAGAAGTTGATTTAATTAGCTTTGAAAGTCACCACCAAGTGTCATATGATTGTCCAAATCTTTTGGTTTATTTAATGTAGATACAAGTGTTTTACTAATTGCTTTCAAGCAATTGTATATGTGTGTATGTGTTGATATCTTGTATGTACGAGAAGTAGGTGCTTGATGTGTAACCAGGCTCACTTGTCTTCGAGATATTCAAACACACAGACATGTTTAACATCTAGTAGATGTGTTTGTTTTAAATAATTTTCACTATTTTCCGGTAACAAGTTGTAGGGCGACAAGTACATCTTGGTTGCAAGAGTGTGGGAATCATTAGACAAATAACTTTGTGACAGACATATGAACAATTAGACAGACAGATGAGAGGATAAAGAAAGGTGCAACATAATCGTAATTTGCATTCAAATACTCAACTGGTATATGAGATCATTATAAAAATAAAATGGTCTGAGGTTAACAATAAACAGTTTTGTTTTAATGCAAATTAAATTTAACTGAAATAAATAAAATTGTGTTTTTAAAAAAATTTAACTAAAAAACTCACCAAAGAGTGGTTTTTTAGTCATCATAAAAAATGTATGTATATTTTTTTCAATAGCCTTTTTTTGACAGATAACGTGTGAGTCGTGTCATGCTGTCATGTTATTTTTGTTAAGTATTTTTTGGCATTTCATAATGGTCAGACTTACGCCTGAATCACTTCGCTCTGTGGGCTTTTGAAAATTTCCAAGAAGATCCGATGTTTTCGAAGCAAATTTTGTTTAGCGATGAGGCCCATTTCTGGCTAAACAAATAAAATTGCCGCATTTGGGACGAGGAGCAACCTGAAGAGATTCAAGAGCTGGCACATCATCCAGATAAAACAACGGTTTGGTGTGGTTTGTGGGCCGGTGGAATCATGAGTCCATATTTCTTTAAAAATGATGCCTGTGCAAACGTAACCGTCAACGGTGACCGTTATCGTGCCATGATAACCGACTATTTGATGCCATAAAATGAAGCCCGTGACCTCGGCGACATTTGGTTTCAGTAAGACGGCGCCACTTCCCCCACATCGCATCAATCAATGGATTTATTGAGAGAACATTTCGGTGAGCACATACTTTCATGTTTTGGGCCGGTCGATTGACCACCAAGATCGTGTGATATCACACCGTTAGACTCTTTCCTGTGGGGATAAGTAAAGTAAGTAAAAGTAAGCTTCGATTCAGGCCTTGGAGGAAAACATTTCTCGTGTCATTTGCCAAGATACCAGTCGAAATGCTCGAACGAGTCATCGAAAATTGGACTCAAGAGATAGATAGATTGATAGACATAATCTTCGACAAATAAATGCCAAAGGATGTTCTTTCAAATGATAATAAACATTCTCCATTAAATTTGCATTTTCTGTATTTTTTTTTTTCTTAAAAAAAGTAGGAAACCTTGAAATGGATCAAAGGTCCTCATCTCTACTAAACAATGCCGCTTTCAAAAATAAGATGCGCCTTATCGGTTAAATTTCGTACTTTCACTGCTTTTTCTCCACGAATAGAATATTTTTTGGCAGAAAAAATATCCTATATTTAAGTCAGGATACTAAGGTACCTTAACACATCATTTTATTAAAATCCATCCAGTAGTTTTTACGCGATGCGAACACAGTCAGACAGACACATATTCTAAAAATTGCTTAAAATCTCTTTTTTAAACCAAAATAAATTTTTTATGAATATGGAAAATAATATTTAAAAGGAATCAATTTCTTATATTTTGAATCATAACAAAATTAAAGATAATTTAATTTTCAAAAATTTATCATATCAAAATGGTATACAAAAAATTTAAAATTATAGCATATATTTAGGCAGCATAGTCAAACATTTTTTGAAGCATACTTAAAATTCTGTAGCCTACCCTGAGGCTATCATTTCATCAAATTCAATATATTATTTAAGTCAAAAACAAATTAAATTTAGACAAAAAAAAAAAAATATTTTCTATTTTGACATTTTGTCATCTTTGTTTTTATTCTTAGGTATTTTGCATTTTTGAATGTAGCAAGAGAACAGAATTAATAAAAATAAATCAATCAATTTAATTTTAAACAAATCCAAAAATCTCCAAAAACCTACACTTAAGAAAACCAATTTGATACACCAACAAAGTTAAACAGTAAGAAGATGAACAAAAAAATCACAACAATTTGTCGCCTGACTACAAAAATATGTTTTAGGGTTTTTTTTGGTTTTTCCTTCTTTAATTTAAACTGTGATAAATGTGGCCAAACGTGCTCCAGTTGTTTAGCCAAGACATACAAGTCAAGTTGCCATCCATGTACAGCTAAGAAAGGCATTTTAGCATGAAAGCAGCTACACTGTGGGGTAAATGAAGTCAAGCAAATAAAATCTAAGCAAGCAAATATTGAAATACACTTAACTGACATCACAAACTGGTATAACACACTCCTAAACAAGAGGACACTGTTCTAAACAAATTTTGTAAAAGGACAACATTGTCAAACCTTAATGCCAAACGCATTTGGTTGTATTGTTTTTTTTTTTTTTTTGCTAAAAATCTTTTTTTGGGGGGTAAAACATTCGTCTTGTTTAAACACTTAAACAAAATGAAATTCCTATACAAACTGTTTAAAATCTCAAGTATCCAAGGACCAAAACTGTGATGTTAGTGTTAAGGATGCCATAGACCAAGAGAGAAAAGCTGATAGAGTAAATACAAAGTGTTTAGAAAAATTTGATTTGGTTTGGTTTTGTTCTATTTACAGCCAAAGGCTGATAATTTAAAAGACATAAATGTGTCCGTGATGGGGTAAAAAAAAACAGAAGAAAACAACACCAGTTAAGGACGGCAGGCATGCATGATTTAACACAATTCGTATACTATTTTGAGCAAAAAATAGAAAATCGATTTATATCATATGTTAAAATTCGTTAAGAAAAACTACATCCTTTTCTTTGGGTTACACAGGGTAACAATTATTTTTGAATACAAAAAATTAAACAATCATTTAGGAGGGTGTGTTTTATAAACTGTCAAGTCAGTTATTGCTTCCACAATATCACATATCACGAAATTGAGATCTTAGAAGAACTACAGCACTAACATCGCCGGAGTTCAATTCAGCTATATCACAGAAAAAAATCTTTGCACCATTTAAAGGTTTTAATTAGCTTCAGATTAAAGTTTAATTATATAATTCATTAGGAACTTTTTCTGTTCTGTTTTAAACCAATATATAATTGAATCAACTAAAAAAAATAATTGAACTTCAATTTAAAACTAATTAAAAACTTTAATAGTCGAGGGGCAAAGGCCAATAAGTTGAGAATGACGATGAATCTGTATTTCGACGTTCCACTACAGCAGTAATGTTATCTTCGGTATGCACATTTCTTTGTCTTGTTGATGGTTTTGAATCGAGAAGAGTAAAATTAGTAGGAAAACGATCAACAACTGTACGAATTTGCTTGCTCACTAGACGGATTATATTGACCTATAAATAAACGAAGTGCTCTATTTAACAGATTTATTTTTTCAAAGTAAATTTCCACAATTTGAAACTATAGTTCTGGCGTTAACACTGCGTTTACTTTTGACAATGCTGTCATGAGACTAAAAGTATATGTATTTGTTGTCAAAAATGTTGACAATTCGTCGCGTTTCTTCTTAAACCACGTAAGCGTCATTTGTTCGAAATTGACTTTTTTAGTTTTTATGGTAGAAAATAACATTTGCCACCAGACTACATTCTCATCTCAACAAGTTTGTATGAAAAATAAAAAAATCCATTTTCAAAACCTCGTAAGCGCCATACAAATGACTTTTGCATGCAAAATATAATGATTTTTATATTTCAAGTTGGAAATGTTAAAGACTCAACTACTAAGTTTTTTGTATTTAAGAATAAAAAAATCAGGAAAGTTTCAGGCCAATTGGAGCATTTTTGGTAAAATTAAAAGTTTTTTTTTTTGATAAATACAAAAATATTTGTTAATTTATACACAGAAATTTGCAATTTGCTGGTTGCGCCAAAACCACGTCAGCGACAGATTTGGCTACAATTAATTGTAAGTAACAAATTAAAAAAAAAAAAAAAAGTTTCTATACCCTTCAGAGAGTCCAACAAAAAAAAAATTGTTTTGAAACCCATATTAAAAAAGTTATTAAGTTTTTTTCGTTTTCTGAAAAACGACTTTTTGGCGCTTACGTGGTTTAAGAATAAACGCGACGAATTGTCTCCGTATTATAAGCGTCGAGACAATAACTATGACATTTCATTTAAATTTTTTGATTTTTCCCTTTTGATTTTTTTTGTACACAAAAATTTACCTTACGTCACTGTTATATCACTATCCTATTTACTGTCTTCAATATATTTACAGGCAGATATTTGAAAAAGTGTCTATGTACTAGTGAAAACGTGTAAGCGATTCATGATGACCTGCCAAAACTTACTGAACAGAAACATCTACACAGTTTGACATTTTCAGCTGTCAAACCATAGGTACAAATCGATATTGATAGTTCTCCTGCAGCTAAAAAAGACACCTGATATAAATGAAAAAAAAATTTAATTTTTCCAATGCTTCTTTTTTTTGCATTTTAATTTAAATTATTTTGAAATTCTTGTTTCCTTTAATATTGTTTTCACTGTTAAATATTTTCTTTCGACTCTTAAATATTTTCAAATGTATAAAAACTAATTTAGGGTCTAGTAAAGTAAGTTATTGCTGTTGTCTATTTTTGTTTTTGCAAATTGTTGTCTCGAAATTCAGCAAAAATCTTTCCCTAGAAAACCGACAACTCATTTTTAAATGCATCTTCTACTACTAAACAAGATTGATTGATGGCTGTCAGTTTGTGGTGGAAACATGTTTATACATATTTTTTTTTTTTGTTTTAATTTTTGTTTTTCCAAACTCATGCAATAAATGTTCTTTGCAAAATTTTCTAAATTGGACCAACGAAAGAAAATAAAAACAAAAATTTAATAAATAAATTTTATGCTTTTCTTTTTGTTTGGTGGTTTGCAGGGTCTTTATTTTTTTTTTTTTTGATTTTTGCATATTATTTTATAGTTTTTTTTTCCTTTTTTAAGATCCTTTGTAAAATATTTTTGGTTTAAATAAGCAAAAAAAAAATAAAAAATGAAATTTTCCCTCGTTTATTTTCAAGTTAATTTGATTTATTAACTTGTACAACACATGCTTGAATGATTTATTGTAAATTTATTAAAAAAAACAGAACAAAATATCCTTTGCCTTCCTAAGTGTGTGAGTTTACAATGAGTTTTTGATTGCGCTTTAAAATTCAATTAAATCTATTTATAAACAGGCAAGAATATATATTTACGAAACCATATGAGGAGCTCTAAGAATTAAACACAAGGATGGTTAGTGAAAATCAGATTTTAAAAACGTTTTTAATTTTTGCTATTTTTGAAATAAAAAAAGATCAGTTTCTTGCTGTTATCAAATACCTCTGCCTGAAAGAGGAGGTCCCTGATTGCTGAAAGCCTTAAAGGCTGTCACAGCTATACCATCGTTAAGGCCTTACTACACTTGGGTTAATGAATTTAACTTTAAACAAATGATAAACATAACAGATGTCCATATCAGTGTATGAAAAAAAAACTTTTAGCAAACGTGTCATGCAAAGATAAAAACTTTATCGTTTTGTACAGGAGCAAAAACAAACACAAAATTGGGCTTATACTCATCTGCTTGCTTTAATATACCACACTATAATCGTACAATTGTGGACAAAATTAAAGCTGAAACGTTTTTTTTGAGATTGATTTTGTTTCTTCGTTTTTCGAATGCAAATTTTTTTTTGCAAGATTTATTTTCTAGAACTAATTTTTATTTTATTTTTCTTTTTATACTATTGTTGTCTTAATAAGCAGCAACAAAAACAACAAACTGTTGATGCCATTTCTCTCTTTGCACCTCTTAAAAATAAAAGTTATATATCGCTTTAATTCTCTATATCATAATCACTAAAACGTTTAGTAAACGTTTGCGAAAAGTTTTTTCTTAAAATGTTTTAATTTGTTTCCCATTATGTTCCTTTCAACCTGAGTACGTTTAAGTGAATATACGGTTCGTGTTTACGACCAAAAATACTACAAAACTAAATGGCATAATCGATCTCATTGTTTCTGTTTTTGTTTTAATCACTGCAAGAATTTTGTTCTTTTTATTTTGGTGCTCTGGTCCACATACGTTTTTATGTTGGAGAATCGAATTATAAGGTTGATTTTTGCTACAGTTTTGATTTCAAAGATCACATGATCAAGCAGACCAATTCTTATATTTCTCACTATTTTATTGGTACATATCGCCGGCTCAATAACATAATCCAAATCAATATCAAGTCAGTAGTTATGCCACAAAATTGATTTCAGCGTTGACCACCAGTCTTATTTTTAATGAATTTAACTAAATGACATCTCTCCCTCTATAACCCACACAAGCCAATAATACACAGCGAACACATTTGGTTTTCCACTCTGGGTCCTGTGACCTAAATTATAAGGAGTAAGAATTGATTGGGTAGCTATATTGCTCATGCAGAATTTGCTGGAAATATTAGCATTCAACAATTTTTTCACTGTCTTTTATTCGCCGTAAATGGCCACTTTATTTAGGTTTTTGGGTCCAATTGAATTGAATCGAAAGCAAAGCATCCCTTCAGAAAAATTTTCCAAATTTGCAATTCTTGCTGATCAAGTCGACCTATGTACCTCTGGACTTGTTACTAGACGTTCAGTGTGTTGAGTATTCAGATTTACAAAAGTTTTCTAACTTTTCTGTTCAGAGTTTATGAAACTGAAATAATTTTTCGTAGAACTAGCAGTTGAGTTGTATGGTTTTTATTGTTTAACTAGTCTATTTTTACTAATTCTGTTACGACATCAAAGTTCTTTACTTTTTCAATCTTCCAGAACTAATAGGTTAGATAGAAGTTTGTGATAGCGACTAATCGGTGACTTTACGATTCTATTCTTAGTCGGATATTTTTTCGTGTCCTTAGCAAGGACAGATGTGATCAAGATTAACGTCGGCACCTAGCCGCGTTGGCTCTTAACCGACTGTGGTCTTACCACCGTATGAAATAATAGCGTATACTAGCGGTCCTTTTGTCTAGTACAGCACACTTTTCGACAACGTTCCATAATGGCACCCATGTCGCATTAGACATACTGCACAGTTACAATGAGTAGCAAGGACCCGGAACCCAACATAATCTAACTCTATACTTGTGGCTCAGCAGAACAAAAAGCCTTTTTGAACTTTCCTACTAGCTTTGATTTGAAGCTATGTCCTTTTAAGGCTTTAAGAGCCGCTTGACTGTCAAGAGAGTAGAGAGTGACCTCCTCCCCTTCTAACCCCTAACAATTGATCATCTTCTGGGAGTTTATGCAACCTGTGTATATTAGTTCTTGGAATGTGAGCTCCCGCATCGGTGCACAGTGGTTTAAAAACGTATTATTATGGAACTAATTCGGTAGCTCATGAACCACTAAAAATATGCTAATGATTTCTTTAGGGGTTCAGAATTATTTTTGAGTAAAGTTGCCGATGGTCAGCCCCAAAGTTGACACTTTAAACTTAATTTACTGAAACTTTTATATATTATTATACACAGGACGTTTGTATATTACTAGCTGTACTCACACACGTTGTGTGTGTCCTGAAAATAGTTTGTTCGTATGTGTACACCAAGATCGTATGGGCTCTTGAAAAGTTCCAAGAAGATCCGACGTTTTCAAGGCAAGTTTTGTTTAGCGATGAGGCCCATTTCTGTCTCAATGGGTATGTAAACAAACAAAGTTGCCGCATTTGGGACGAAGAGCAACCTAAAGAGATACAAGAGCTGCCACTTTACCCAGAAAAAAAAAATCGGTTTAGTGTGGTTTGTGGGCCAGTGGAATCATCGGTCCATATTTCTTTAAAAATGATGCCGGTGCGAACGTAACCGTCAAATAAAGTATAAAATTTATGCGGACAAACACGCTTTGATTCAGGCCTTGGAAGAAAACATCACGCCTATCATTCGCCAGTTACCAGTCGAAATGCCAAAACGAGTCGTCGAAAATTGGACTCAACGGATGGACCATCTGCGACACGGCCAACATTTGATAGACATAATCTTCAAAAAATAAATCCCAAAGAATGTTCTTTCAAATGATGATTAACATTTTCCCTTAAATTAAAATATGCTGTGTTTTTTTCTTTAAAAAAGTAGGGAACCTCGAAATGGATCACGCGTTATAAAGGTATCTATTCCTGGATAAAATTCAAAAAATTGTTCTAAAGCTCTGTAAAAGGTGTTTAAAATATTTTCATAAAAATGTAATTCCACAATTAAAAATATAAATCAAATACAAATTATATTTGGCAGTAAGTAATTCATATTTTGTGATTATTTCAAATCAGCGCCATCTGTTGCTTAACCGCATTTAAAATATCCCGCTTTCAGAAATAAAAGGTGCCTTAAAGTATGCCGTACCTTTTAATCGGTAAAAAAAATTCGTGTATTTTCATTGCTTTTTCTCCACTTTCGCTTGGAAATAAGATATTTTTGCGGTAAAAAAGGATCCTATATCGAAATCAAGATACTAAGGTACCTCCTCACAAAATATTGTTAAAATTCATCCAGTAGTTTTTACGTGATGCGAACACATACAAAAGGACTGACAGATAAAAACTCAAAATTTTTTTGTTTTGTATTCCATTTCGATTACTAAGGGTACCAGCAACAAAATTTCCAAAAAAATATTTCATGTACAGAAATGTTCCTGTTATATGTTTAGATAACATTAAAATATTTTTTTACAACTTTATTTCTTTCTTATTGCAGGTAAATGACACTACCAATACATCTAGTGCTAACACAAGTCTCTATAGTAAGTCTATTATGCTATATATTAATCATTTAAAATTGGTAAATATTTTCCGTATTGGCATAATTATGTAACTTTAGAATACACTCAGCTCCTAATTACATCTTAAATGTGTGTAACATAATTCATTTTTAATTCCTTTTTTTACTGCGGAGGCTAGGTATCCTGTGCATTTATAATACAATATTACGAAATCTTAAAAGTTTTCTTTGTTAAAAAATACTTTTTTGTGAAAGAGATCTTGTTAGCAAAGAAAAAAAAAACAGAGAAAGTAAATCTTAAAAAAAAGTTCTAAGCATTTAACTGTTAAAGTTTGCAAATGATTTTGTATTTCAATTGACAACAACGACATACTTCAACACGCAGCCAAACAAAACCCAACACCAACACACACTATTCTAAACAAATACAAAAGACAAAGTTACAGTTACGTGGAAAACTCCCTTAAGGTATGTTAAACTTTTTTAAGACCAAAGTAAGTAGAACACACGCACACAAAGTTAAACAATAAAGCATTTTTAAATGTTCACAACTCATTACATTAAATATACTTTTTGTTTTAGCGTTAACATGGATTGGAATGCTTTGGGGTGGTGGGAAGTCATAAGGGTCTTAGGTTTAAAAAGAAAACGCATTAGTTGCTTTTAAGTAAATGAGAAATACAACTGTAAGTATTCTATTTGGTCGTGTGGAATACTATGTACTCTTTACCTTAATATTATAACCACAACAAAGCTTAGTTTGTGCGAAACTAGTTGGGTTCATCTTTATTAAAGCTTACACAGCTTAAATATACTCAGTAGGTATATTACTAAGGCCGCTACAACAGCAAAGATAATAAAGTTAAAATTATATTCGGAAATGTTTACTATGGTTTTTTTTCTTTAGAAATATGGATTTTTCTTGCTTTCTAGACTTAATAAACTTCTAATTTGGTTTATTAAATTGTGGGCCTAAGAACCTGGGTTTATATTAAGGAAGTTTGAAAAATCCAATGACGATGTGGTTAAGTACCAGTGAAGTTGAGCTATATGGATATACTTTCGCCATAGTAATCTGTTTGGATTATTATATTTTGTGAAAATAAATATTTTACGATTCTTTCATAAAATATATATGTAATTATTTTGGAAGGAATTATGCGTGTTTAGAAATAAATAATGTAAGTAAAGGTTTTCCATATGCAAAAAATGTGTTTTTAGGCAGGTTTTTTTTGTCCTAAAAACAATCTTTAAGCAATAATGTTTTATATTTCAAAACTGTTTAAAATCACCGTTATTTATATGACACTTTTAATACACTTCTGGGCAATATTATAGCCCCATGTCGTTTTTATACCCTTCACCACAGGTGAAAAATGTATATACAAGTTTGTCATTCAGTGTGTAATTTCTACAATATTCATTTTCGACCCCATAAAGTATATATTCTGTATATATATTCTGGATCCTTATACATAAGAAGTTGATTAAGCGATGTCCGTCTGTCCGTGGCGCCAGAGGAGGTACAGAAGATTTAAGCCACCCAATCTGCCTAGCATAGTTTCGGAAAATTTAGTATTGCAATTCAGCAACATCAGACGATTCCATTCCAGGCTGCGGGCAAAAAACCCAGCTATATTTTTAACATTGTTTTTTTTCGGTTGTAATGATTTTCTTTTGCTTTTTTGTCAAATAAATATTAGACCGCGACAAGTAGACAAGGAGTGCATACAAATATCGGGGATCAATAATCACCTACGAGGGGCAATTTTTTTTTGTTTTTCTGCTGGTAAGGTGTTTCTGCTTTGATTTTTATTAAAGGCTTTATAGAAAGCAATGCACATAGAGGTAGCCAATAGACCCACAAGGTGTCCACTGGCAACCAGGAGCAGTTAAAAAGGAAAGTGGGTAGGGGGTGGATTTGCCAATGTAAAGAAAATTTATAAAGGTTTTTTGTTTGCTTTTGTATGACCATTCTAACGCAATATAGATTGTAGGAAGATCCAATGATTAAAAAAAACAAATCAATAAAATTTTTATAAAAATATTTTCAGATTTATTTTAAAATTAAAAAAAAATTTAAAAAAAAAATTACAAAAAATTTTACAAAAAAAATTTCACAAAAATGTTTACAAAAAATTTCGAAAAAATTTTGACAAATTTTTACACAAATTAAAAAAAAATATATTTTTACAAAAAAATTAAAAAAAATATTTTTACAAAAAATTAGTAACATCTTTTCGAAAAAATTAAAAAAAAAATTTTTAACAAAAAAATTTCGCTAAATTTCTAACAAAAAATTGTCACAAAAATTTTATAAAAAAATTTTACAAAGACGTTTCATAAAAATATTTTTACAAAAAAAATTAAAAAAATTATTTTTACAAAAATTTAGGAACACCTTTTCGAAAAATTTAAAAAAAAAAAAATTTTAACAAAAAAATTTCGTAAAATTTCTAACAAAAAATTTTCACAAAAATTTTATAAAAAAATTTTACAAAGACGTGTCAATAAAATTTTTACAAAAAAATTTATATAAAATATTTACAAAGAATTCTCGAATAAAATTTTTACAAAAAAAAAAAAAATTATATAAAATATTTACAAAAAATTCTCGATAAAATTTTGATAAAATTTTTACAAACAAATTTTGATTAAATTTTATCAAAAAATTTTTAATAAATTTTTACAAAAAATTTTCGATAAAATTTTTAGAAAAAGGTTTCGATAAATAAATTTTTAAAAAAAATTTTCGATAAAATTTTTAGAAAAAGGTTTCGATAAAATTTTAAAAAAGAAATCTTTGTAATATATTTCTATTAATAAAGTTGAAAATGATAAAATTAAATCCTTATATATATTATGTGAAATTGGGAAACATAACAGAGTAAGAGAATATTTAACATTATTACGGTGAAGGGTATATAAGATTCAGAATGACCGAATATAGCGCTATTACTTGTAATTCCTGAATTTTGATATTTCATCAAATCCATTATATGTGTTAATGAAAATAATGGTCACCGTATGTATAGTGTAAAAAACATCATGATTAAACTTGGCCAATATTTTAACACTGATTCAAACACAAAACCCTTTAATATCTTAATATATGAAAAAAGAGACTTATACCACTTTCAAAAAAAAAAAAAAAAAAAAAAACTGTTCATACATACATCAAATTACATCAACTATGGGGACAGCCTGTAGTTTCAAATTTTTAATATTTATACTTGTTATTCTATTTTCTAACGAACGTTGGTCCAAAAGGTTATAAGGGGTGATCCATTTCGAGTTTTCCTATTTTTTTAAAGAAAAAAAAAAAAAAAAATACAGAAAATTCAAATTTATTATGTGTATCAAATGTTACGTCGCAGATTGTCCGTCCGTTGAGTCCAATTTTCGGTGACTCGTTTGAGCATTTCGACTGGTAACTGGCGAATGACACGCGTTATGTTTTCCTCCAAGGCCTGAATCGAAGCTGGTTTGTCCGCATAAACTTTAGACTTTACATATCCCCACAGGAAAAAGTCTAACGGTGTGATATCACACGATCTTGGTGGCCAATCGACCGGCCAAAAAAGGAGAATTTATGTGCTCAACGAAATGTTCTCTCAATTAATCCATTGATTGATGCGATGTGTGAGAAGTGTCTCCGTCTTGCTGAAACCAAATGTCGCCGAGATCACGAGGTTCAATTTCAGGCGTCAAATAGTCGGTTATCATGGCACGATAACGGTCGCCATGGACAGTTACGTTCGCATCGGTCCATATTTTAAGCAAATATGGACCGATGATTCCACCGGCCCATGAACTACACCAAACCCTTGTTTTTTCTGGATTAAGTGGCAGCTCTTGAATCTCTTCAGATTGCTCTTCGTCCCAAATGCGGCAATTTTGTTTGTTTACATACCCATTGAGCCAGAAATGGGCCTCATCGCTAAACAAAATTGGCGTCGAAAACGTCTGATCTTCTTGGAACTTTTCAAGAGCCCATAGAGCGAAGCGATTCAGGCGTAAGTCTTTCCATTATGAAATGCCAAACAATCTAAACCAAAATAACATGCCAGCATGATACGACTAACACGTGATCTGTCAAAAAAAAGGCTATTGAAATTGTTTTATTAATTGCTATTCTTGCAAGCTATAGTAATATGCACTTTATTAAATTGGTATTTTGTATGGGCACACCTTTTAATTTTTAAAAAATTAAGTTTTGTTAGATAATACAAAAGAAGTATCAATATTTTCTAATAATTTTTCAAAGATTTTTTATCTCATACATTTTTCTATCATACAAAGCCTTGTAAGGCTTGTTTTAATTTATATAATTAATTACTTACTCGTACAATTCCTAAGGTCACAAGCGAACAATAATCTAAAAATAAAACAAAAAGAATAGTTTTGTTTTGTGATTTAGCTAAAATAATTTTTTGCCTTTGTTTCAAAGTTTTATTTGGGAAAAACTTTTGTTTCGGTTTATTGAAAGCAACTGTGAATGAATTTCTGCCAGCTGTCGTTGCCAACATCCGTATAGCGTTGGCACTAATATACCCTTTTTTTCTCGCTACTTGCAAACAATTCTTTGGTTGTAGTTGTAGAAGAATAGTTTTTACTAGTGATGGTGCTGTTGGTGCTATTTGTTGTTTTTAGTAAAAGGCTTAGAACTAAATAAAACATGTAGAACCAGTGTTCTAGAGAACAACTACAATACAACTAACGTTTGCAACTAAAATAACTAACATGCTGCATTATTTCCAGTATTGTCGTTCACTCATTGTATTATATAGATTACACTAATGCAGCTTTGTTGTTACTGCTGCTGTTGTTGTTGTTGTTATTGCCGCTATTTTAGTTTGTCTCCATTTTGTATTGATGCCAGTTGTAATCAATGTAATATGGCTGCGGTTTCCGGTTTGTTTACTCTACAACATTTTGCGTTGACTTAAAGTCGCTTTTAAGGATTCTTTTTTTAATTTTTTTTTTTTCTTTAACTTGGTAAATCTTTTGTATTGGTTTCCTTTGTTTAGTTTGTTGTGCTGTTGGTTTTCAATAACAATAAAATGTTGTTAATATATTGCAATTTGTAATGCGTATTGAAAGTTTTTTTTCTCTATTTTTTTGCTGTTCAATAGAAAGTATCAGTAAAAATGTTTCTTTCTTTACTTTATTTCACGGCTGATAGTCGTTATTTGTTTTGTTTGGTAGAAATTATTAACAAAAGTTTTAGTTTTTTATTTCGAATATAATGTTAGTTTTTTGTTAAGGGTAACACTTCCGTTTGCTTGTTTTTCAATTTCAATTATATTTTAGTTGTTTCCTTGTAGTATTTTACTTATTTTTTATAAATAAAAAAAATTCAATTTCTTTGGTTTTATTTGTATTTTTCTACAGTTTTCAATTTATTTCTTTTAGTTTGGTTAAGAAAAAAAAAAAAAAAAGATAAAGAAAATGTTTTCAAAGGTGTTGGTGTATACTGTTGCGGGATACAAAGTTTTCTAGAAATTTCTAGCAATTTAGTAATGATGTCAGATATAATTTTTGTGGGATTTTTAGTTTTACTTTGGTGTTTGAATCTGCAATTTCAGGTCTTATTCTTTTAGTACACTATTGAATTTACTTTTCTGAATTTTGATAATAGTTTTAAGAAATTATTTTAGCGTTTAAATGTTACAAGAAAGTAACAGAAAAAGTATCAATACAATAGTAAGAGTAATGATGTAGATATATTTATGTTTCCCATTCACCTTTTAGGGTTCCTTAGAGATGCAAGTCCATAAAGTAAGAACTGAGTCAATGTTTCGGAATTAGCTGACTTGGCTCTAATGTAGTCTTGCGAAAATATGCAATTATAAAGTGACGTGGGTCTTAATCTCTAGAAAATTATTCATTTAGCATAAAAATAGTTTTTTTATATCACAAAAATGATGGCAAACCATGAGGTGGGCTAGTTGGAGTACCCGCCATACTCTCGACACCAAAGGCCATAAAGTAAGAAGTAAGCCAATTCTCGAGACGAAAGGTCATAAAGTAAGAAGTAAGCTAATGCTATGGAATTAGCTGACTTGGTTATCAAATAGATTTGCGGAAATATTCAAGATATACTAGGGAATCATAAAGTGGCGTTTGCGGAGTACCAGTTATACTCTCTCGAAAAGTATTTATTCAGCCTAACAGTACATTTTTTTTTTTTTGAAAATTTAATTGTAATTTAATTAATTCTTTCTTAGAGAGAATAAAAACGAACTTAAACTTGATTATAAATTTCATTGTATGTATTACACTTTTTATATTGCGAAAATAATAGCAAGTTGAAAATTGGTATATTTGGAGTACCCATCATACTCACGAGCTAAAAGGCCTTAAAGTAGTGAGCCAATACTTCGGAACTAGCTAACTTATCTATTATGTAGCGTTGCGAAAATACAATGGGAAACCATAAAAAACTTAGGTGCTCGGCTCTAAGATATGCCATATATTCTTGAATACAAAAACAATGGAGTTAAGCTGTATAGGCACAAAGAATATTGTATGTATGAGTGAGTTCCCCTACAATAAAAATAAAACAAGAATTTTTTCAGTGTGACAAAAAGCTGAATCACTAAACTTCTAATGATAATAATGTTTAAGCTTAAAAAATCTGCCAAGTTTAATACACTTTCTAAGTATTCTGTTGATAGTTTTTACGTCAGTCCTTGCTTGCTCAAAAACTTCCAATCCCAGAAATATAACATTAGAGAAAATTAACATAGATTACTTTTGCCTAACAATATTTTTGTGAGATACTAGTTATCCCCAGTGCGCTTCGCTGCACCCATCCAAAAAAAAAAAGAAAAAAACAAATAATAAACACTTGGAAGAAAAGTATGGCCAACCTCCAACTCGCAAACGCATGCTATTCTCTCATCAAAAGTGTTTTAGTTTATATGCAAGGTACGACGAGTATTGTTCCCATCCAATCTCTTTTTTTGCTAGACTATACGTATTAACACGATAATCATTTTTTACTTTTTATAGGAGGTGCCACTCCTACTCCCACTGTCCTAATCCTGACTATATTTTGGTAGAATATTCACATTAGTATGAGCGGTACTTTTGAAAAGTTTCAATTGTAGTTTTCCAGGTACACGATAATAATAATTTTTCACTATGTATAGGAGGGGTACCACGCCCACCATTCCAATTCAGTCTGTGTTTCCCTACACAATGTACCGTAATATAGCGGTTACTGATGCAAAATTCCAAGACGCTATGTATTGCTGTTCTCCAGATACAGGATAATAGTTTTTTACTTTGTATGGGGGGTACCACTCTCACTGTCCCAATCCAGCCTATATTTTTCTAGAGTATTCGCATGGGTATGATTGTTACTTTTAACTATTTTTAAGACCATACCTTATTATAGTACTCTATGTAAGCGATAATTTTTAATTTTGCATGGGAGGTACCCACTGTCCCAATTAATTGTGTACTGTGGTAGATTATATGCATTTGCAAAGGCGTTATTAATGCGAAGTTGCAAGCACTAGCTATTGTAGTTCGGCAGGAACACGGTAATAATTTTTCACTTTGTATGGGAGGTACCACGCCCACTGTCCCAATTTATTCTGTATTTTCATACATTATACGCAAAGCACTGTCTAATTTAGTTTGCCAGGAACACGATAATAATTTTTCACTTTGTATGGGAGGTAGCACGCCCACTATTTCAATTAAGCCTGCGTTGAGCTTAATATGGGGTTACTAGTGCGAAATACCAAGGTGCTACCTAATTATTCAGGATAATATTTTATAATTTTATATAGGAGGTACCGCGCCCGCTATTACAATCCAGTCTATCTTTCTTTAGACTGGGTACGTTAATACCGAGGTTATGGGTGCAAAATTCCAAGGAGCTGCCTATTACTGTTACCAAGCTACACGATAATAAATAAGTAAGTAAAATCAAATAAATAAGTACCCCATTTTAACAACCATATATCTAGTAACAAACTGTGAACATTTCAGAAAGATCGGCATACTGCTTGTATCATCTGCTAAGGATTCTCATATTTCTTTGCAGTATTTTCAACTCTAGTGTAAAACTAGTTTATCCCACTTAAGCATTCGTTATAAAAACACGTGCGAAGTAACATTTCCTAGGTATCCTTGAAAAAAGGCCTTAATATTGGTAGAATAGAATAAAATATCTTTTAATATTCTTTGTTGCTTTTTCTGCAGGATACATGTTATAAAAAAAAGTTTTTTTTTTTAAACTATAGTTTTTACCGCCATTGTTGCTGTGTATCTGTGTATCTGTGTATCTGTCTATCTGTCTATCTGTCTATCTATGTATATCTCTATTTTGTCCTTTATTTGCACAAATATTTCAAGGCAAAAGTTTTCAGTAAATTTCTATAGTTTTTCTTTTTTAACTTTTTCTTCGATTGGCTTCATTTAGTGTAAATAATTGTTTGATATTATCTGAAAATTTCTTTTGTATTCTGGCATTTTGCTCATTGATAAACAATACAATAACAGTATGAATGAATATGAATGAATATTGTTTAAAATTTCTTCGTTATTGCTGTGGATGCCATGTCAAAATGAATATTTTTGGGTTGTGTGTGTGGGTGTCTGGATTTATATCTGTGTGAATATTGATTTTGTAATTAATTTTGCATTAAAGTCGAAACTATTTTAATGAAATATTAATATTGATAATTTTTATTTTTTAAAAATTGTTGATGGAATGATTATTTTTGAGCAATTTAGAAAATACAAAATTTTATAAAAAATTTAATATGAAGAAGTAATTGATAGTCATTGGAAAAATATTTTTTATGGACAAAGCATATGAAATGTCAGAATTTTGTTATCTATACATATAATAAAATAGTAACTCATTTCCTGTCTGTCTGACTGTCTTTCTGTCTGTGTTCGCATCACTTAAAAACTACTGGATGCATTTAAATACAATTTTGTGAGGAGGTAACCGATAGTATCTTGAATCCAATTTATGATACTTTTTTTCCGCAAAAATTTTTTATTTTCAAGAGAAAGTGGAGAAAAAGCAGTGAAAGTAAGCCGATTTTTTTTACCGCTTTACTGCATATTTTAAGGCATATTTTATTTAAAGCGGGATATTTTAAACACGGTTGCGCAACAGATGGCGCTGTTTTATAATAATGACAAAATAGGAATTGAAAGCGGGATATTTTAAACATGGTTTGGCAACAAAATATGAATTACTTACTGCCAAATAGCCAATTGAATAAAATTTTTATTTGATTTGTATTTTTACTTTGTGGAATTACATTTTTATTAAAATATTTTAAACACCTTTTCCAGAGCTTTACAATTATTTATTGAATTTTATAAAAATGTTAGAATTTTATCCAGGCATCGTTACCTTTATATAAAGCAAATACGTAAGAGTCTTAAAGTTTGGTGTGGATTACTTTCATAGTAAAATCGAACAAAATATTGTCAGGACGCGTGGACAAAGCGTGTGGGCACATCTAGTATTTTAATATGGGGGAACATCGAATCAGGCCACTTCTATAATGGGTCATTTTTTGATCGCGTCCGTCCCCAATGATTATGGGCAACCGACTTGTAATTTATACACCTGTTCCTGCTCTACCGTTTATAAGCGAACCATCAGAAAAATTGCTGATGTTGTTCTCCATACACTCATTGGGTATAACGCCCCTCGCAATTAGAGTCCGATGCAATATTTCCGACTATTTTTCTTCATCTGATGCGTTCTATCGGCATTTACACATTTGACCTAATGAATAAGTCCACAACGGCAGTAATCCCAACATTGCCTCAATTGCCTGTGTTGGAGCCATGTATATTGCACTACATATACTCATAAAAGCAATCCATCGAACTTAACTATACTCTAAAAGGCTTTTAGCTACCAAACTACAAATCGATTGCATCATCATTGAATCCAATATGCAGCCTTTGGCGAGATTCTCCACTTAGGGCCTTTTACCCTCGAATGTAGTGATTTCAGACTGACGACTGCTACATGTCGACATTCTTCCTCATCACAGAGGAAGAGGCAATTGCTAATATTTGCTTAAGGCTAGATCTCTACAGCATCTCGCTCCTGCTTTACCGCTTAAAATTAGGTTTAGCTGGACAATTATTATTGACTCGATTGCCTGTACATTGCTCCTCATATACCCATACAGGTGAACCTCTAAGCCCATTAAAACTATGCTTAGTTAATCTTATAGCGGTCTTTGCAAAGTAAACAACAGATTTATAAATATTATGGGTCTCACCATCATTGTGTTAGTCCGATAAGCAGCCTTTGGGAGAAGTTTTTCACCTTGGACCATACCTGTACATTGAAATTAAAGTAATCAAACTACTGCCCCAACTCAGCTGGATCTATGTGAAACAGAGTCTTTGAAAATTGAATCTTTTGAATCTGTGTCACCCTGCGAGACGGATATTTAAACAATACAATAGTCATAGACAGGTGCATACGAAAAAAATTTCTTTATTACCTAACATAGACAGCTTCTTCTCGTGACTCGGCAAGCCTTTTATATCCTATTGAAACATCCTTAAAATCCGTTACGTTAAATTAACAAAATTTCCGCAATGATGATATTTGCTTTAGCAATAGCTTAAGTAAGTCTTTTTATCTCTCCTCTTGTTTTTTATGCTCCGGTTTTTCTAGTCACTTATGATGGGTTTGTGTATTTGTATTAGTTAGTTTACTCGTAATTGCTAAAAGATATCTATACATATAATAAAATAGTAACTCATTTCCGTCTATCTGTCTGCTTTTCTTTTGCGTTCGCATCACATAAAACCTAATAAATGGATTTTAAAAAAAATTTATGGGGAGTTACCTTAGCTTCCTGATTCCAATATAGAATACTTTTTTTCCGAAAAAATATCTCATTTCCATGGGAAAGTGAAGAAAAAGCAGTGAAAGTATGCAATTTCCGGTTTAAAGGTACTGAAATTTTCGGTTTAAAACTGTGATATTTTAAACACCTTGAATAAAATTTGTATTTGTTTTGTATTTTTACTTTGTGTAATTACATTATTATTAAAATATTTCAAACACCTTTTACAGAGCTTTACAATAATTTTAAGAATTTTAGAATTTTTTAAAAATTTTAGAATTTTATCTAGGGATTGGTACCTTTACATAAAGTAAATACATAAACCATAACTGAAGCACTATAAAAGTAAGATTCTTACAATTGTTATGGAATAATTTCAAAGAAAAATCAGGCAAAATATGGTCAGGTCGCCAAGACGTGGCGGGTACAGCTATATATACTTCTATTACTTAATTAATACTCATGAAAATATTTACATTTGCACTTATGCTGGCAATTTTAAATCTAATAAATCAATTAAAGACATATTGAGATGTAACAAATCCTTTATTAAAATAATGTATTTACAAGTAAACCATAGTTATAGTTTTATCCTGTTGTTATATGTTTTTATTTTTATTTTTGGTTTTCCAATTTGGGAAAACACACGTTAATATGTAAGGAAAAGGATATATAAAACCCCTAAAATAACTACAAAAAACAGCAAGGATGTTTAAACAGTGGCAAGATGCTGTACCATAGTTAAGAGAACAGAGAAAAAAAATACAATGAAACTAGAATGATGGCACATCAGTTTTGCTTTTGGAAAACAAAACAAAAAAAAAAAAAAAAAAAAAACAGAAGGAACTACTACATCTTTGTCAGAGCCATCAAACAAACTAAGCCATGTTTTATCCCTTTTTTCCTTTGGCAAAATTGCAAACCAAAAACAAGCGCTTTTGCTTTAATATGGGTACATGTACACGTATGTATTTTTGTAGATGTATGTGTGTGTATGTATGTAAGGAAGGAAGTTTGGATGTATGTTAATGTAAAAATATTCTTTGTTATTTAAAAATTTACATACACTCGCAACCACATCTTCATGTCTTGATCTACATATAACCAATTCTTTGCCTTATAAAATTGTTATAAAACTTACAGCAGTCTGTTCTACATACAAACATATATTGTATTTATGTATGAATGCCTTTGTCGCTAGGATGTATTTTTAGCCCAGCAACGTTTTCAACATTAATATTAAAGTTAAAAAAAAAAAAATTAAATATTTTAATTTTTAAAGTTTAAAATTTTTAAACTAAAAGCTGGTGTTTGGATACTGAGTTCACGTTAAAGTTTTAATACTGAGTTGAGGTTATTAGTCCAATGTTATTTAATACTAGCAGTGTCCATATATGTTGTGTGCGTCCTCACAATATTTTATTCGTTTTTGCTTTAACAGCAATCACTGCCAAATTTTAAGACTCGTACGTATATACTTTATATAAAAGCACCCATCCCTGAATAAAATTATAAAATTCTAAAAATTATTGTCAAGCTCTGTAAAAGACAGAAAGGAAATTATTTACTCGTTATTTTAAAACAGCTCCATTAGTTGTGAGAAGAGGTACCTAAGCATCCTGATTCCAATATAGAATATTTTTTTGCTCAAAAATATCTCCTTTCCAAGAGGCAGTGAAGAAAAAGCAGTTTGAAGGTATTCAATTTTCGGTTTAAAACTGGGATATTTTAAACACTTTTTGGAAAGTGGGATATTTTAAAACTATTGCGCAACAGATGGGGCCAATTGAATCAAATTCTATTTTTACTTTAAGGAATAACAAAGTTATTACAATATTTTAAACATCTTTTACAGAGCTTTATAATAATTTCTAGAATTTTTTATACATTTTTAGAATTATATCGAGGGATGGGTACCTTTATATAAAGGATATACATAAACCATAACTGAAGCCCTATAAGAGTAAGAGTCTTACACTTGGTGTGGAATACTTTCAATGCAAAATCAAGCAAAATATTGTCAGGACGCCCACGACATGGCGGTCTCGGCTAGTATAATTACATTAAACAGATGTTTAATGCAATTGGACTCGATTGAAGGATCGCTTGTATTATCTGCAAATATATGGCGAAAATTAAGAAAATAATATAAAATTAAACAGTGATATAATGTAGCTTCAGTCGGAAAATGATGTGAGTAATGCGTTTATTAAGTTGAAAGCACCTTATATTAGGTCTGTTCCAGGTGCATAACAAAACAGTCCGAACTCGCACAAATTAGTCCGAAAGCATTACAGGTAACAATTTTTGCACAATTTTGAGAGAAAATGGGAAAGTAAAATTTTTCATTTTCTGTACAAAGTTGTACGAACTTTTTCATTGGCTAAGTTCGGACTAGAACTTATTTAGCAGCTGTTTATGTTTACATTTAAAAATCAAAAAAAAAAAAAAAGAAAATTAAATAAGTGAAGAAAGATTTTATTTAAAATTTATTAAAAAGCAAAATGAAAGATTTTCAAATAAAGTTCCAGGAGAACGTTCAATAGTTACTGAGACTTTCCATTTTTCAATAATAACTGGGTTTTACTTTTTTCAGTTTATTTTCTTTCACTTTTTACAGCTGTTGCCAATGATGCAAATGATATGTTTTTAAAATATTATGCATTTAAGCTTCTAAAATCACTAAAATAAAATTAATTTGATAAAGTAAGCAGCATTAGTATTTCAAGACGTTCAATTGTGGTTCTTTGCCTTTCCAGCAACTTTGGACAACATTGTCACGTTAGGAGACTAATTTTTTTTTACACTCAAAAGTCCGGACTGTTTTGTTATACACCTGGAACTGCTTGAATGAAGCGCTTAAAATGTATTGTTTAATTTCTAAACTTTTAACTGTAATAATTAGGTAATTGTTTTGTTAAATAACATCCATAGTGTTTTCGAAATTTGATTTAGTATGACAAATATATTTCGGTGCATCTTTAAACAAATCTTTGGGAATATTTAAAGTTTTTTTTTTAAATGCTTTGCTGGGTTATCTTAAAAAAAAAAAAATCAGGAAAACAGTAGGATAATATTTTTTTTTAAAATTCAGTTAGTTACAATGAAGGCAACAAAAATGTCAAAGTATTTTATATATAGTAGTAGCAGCAGAAAAGGGCTAAATAGGGTGCTGGTTGCTGTGGAAATTAACAACAAGCAGATTTTGTTACAAAATCATGCAACATTTTGATATATTTGGCAAATATATTTTTTCTTAATACAACTAACAAAAACATGTTTTAAATTCTGTCATCAAATATTAAAAATATTCCTTTTTATTCTGAATATGTATTTTGTGAATTTGTTAATCTGCATTTAGAAGGCTTATGATTCTTAAACATTTGTTAGTATGGGCCAAAAACTGAAAATGTCCTTTAACAAAAGGATATACATATGTATATGTGTTTCATCAAGTTTCATAAAAATATCATTGTTCAGCATTACTGAGAAAATTGGCTCCTGAGAATTACTTGACTACGGATCTAGAAATATATCTGCATCTATACAGTATAATAAAATAGTAACTAATTTCCTGTTTGACTGTCTGTCTGTGTTTGCATCACTACTGGATGGATTCTAACAGAATTTTGTGAGGTATCCTGATTCCAAGATAAGATACTTTTTTTTCTCAAAAATATCTTATTTTCAAGAGAAAATGCAGAAAAAGCAGTGGGATGTTTTAAACATGGTTGCACAATAGATGGCACTATTTTTAAAATAATCACAATTTTTTTCGGTGTATATAAAGCACAAAAATTATCTGTTTATTTGTCTGTCTGTAGGAAAGCTATTGTAGCTGCCTATACCAGTAAATCGATATTATAATAGAGCAAAAATAAAAAAAATATTTAACATCATGATATTTGCGAACTATAGTAAACTCTTGAAGTTGTGTGCTAACTCTCTTATTAATATGCAAAGTGCAGCAAAAAGCTAACTGGGTTAAAATAGTCGACGTGGTACCTCTCCCATAGAAAGTGAAAGTGTTATCTGTGAAAGTGAAAATCTATTATCATTTGCCATAGAAACTTCAAGTATCATGGAAACTTTAAGTATCATTAGTCAAGAGGAAATTCGAAGAAGCTGATACTTGCAGACTGTGACTGGAAGAGGTTGAGTTGGCAGCGAACATTGTGTGTAAGGGTCCAGCACTGGCTAGCATAAGTCTTAGGACCACTGTTAAAAGCTGTGGATGCCATGGGACACCTGAGCAAATACTAAAGACTCCGTGATGAGAAAAAAGGCCGAAAGTTACCAGTCGACAGTGTGAAATCAGAGTAAAGTCAATAGTAAGGCCTGGACTCAATGAAAATAAGGTTGCCAAAGGTACAATTTGTTTGCTTACAATAATTGAGGGCGGAAGGCGGTCGAAAAGGGACCCATTAAGAAAGCTGGCTGCTTCTATACTCCCCCTACATTAATATATAATTTATTATCGTGTGCCTGAGGAGGTGTAGCACGTACAGTGTTAGTATTTACTACTATGGGAAACTCCGGCTTTAAATGGCTGAGGCGAGCTTAAATATTTATTTTTATAAAAATAACTTAACTAATTGCCTTACTTTCTTTGTGAAAGCGACAGAGTAGAGTTAAGGCAAGTGGTGATATGACAACACTGACGCAAGTAGGCACATTACTTTTGAAGTTGTATAGCTATTTGCCAGGCACATTTATCAGGTAGCCTCACTACAGAAGGGAAATATTAAGGCGAAAATTTATAATTTTTTTATACGGCTTTGACAGTTAAATTTAAAATTTTTCCTCTTAAATGTTAGTTTAACTGTCGAACTCCATATAAAAAAAAAAATTTAAAATTTTCTCCTTAATATTTCACCACCGTAGTGAGGCTATCTGATAAATGTGCCTTGTCTGTTTTATTTAATATTTTACTTCGTCGACCATTTAGTTCTACAGAGTAATACCGTCTGGGTGCTAGGATAAATATTAATTTTATATATAATTAGCTATGACCGCCACGTCGTGGGGTCCTGACAATATTTTACTCGATTTTGCTTTGAAAGTATTCCACACCAATTGAAAGACTCTTACTTTTATAGTGCTTCAGTTATAGCGTATGTATTTCTTTATACAAAGGTACCCAATTTTGGATAAAATTTTAAAATTTATAAAAAATTCAAAAATCTTAAAAGTATTGAAAAGCTCTGTAAGAGGTGTTTAAAATATTTTAATAACAATGCAATTCCACAAAGTAAAAATACAAGTTGTATTCAACTGGCGCAATCTGTTGCGTAATAGTAAAATACAAAAAAAATAAAAAAGTGTGTTGAAAATATAACCGTGTTGAAAAATATAGTGTTGAAAAATATCGTGTTGAAAATATCCCAGTTTTAAACCAAAATTTTCAGTACCTTTAAACCGAAAATTGCATTTTCCACTACTTTTTCTCCGTTTTCTCCTGAAAATAAGATATTTTTGCGGAAAAAAAAATATCCTATATTGGGATCAGGATACTAAGGTACCTCCTCGCAAAATTTTGTTAAAATCCATCTAGAAGAGCAGACAGACAGACGGATATCAGTTATTATTTTATATATATATTCTCGTATATTTTTGTAAATTTTCTTGTAGTTTTAATAAATTAAAACTATTTCAATTTATTTTTTCTTCTCTTTATTTATTTTTTAATTTTGTGGTTTTCTTCTTGAATTGCATTTCTGTATATTTTGGTTCGTTTCAGAGTCAGCAATCTGCATTTAACTACATGTTTAAACATTTTTGTTTATAACCTCATATTCATATATGCACAAACTTATATATTTTCATTTATTTAAATATTTTCCATTTATTCTAATAAACATTTTAAAATAAACCTGAAACGTTGGTTTAATTCATGGAATTTTTCTACATGTATCTGTCATGTTTATATGTATATGCAATAGTGTTATGTTGTATAAATGTATGTACTATATGTTACAAAATTATCTGTGTATTGTGACATATAGCAAGTACGGTGTGATAAATTGGAGAAAAGTCTTGCTCGATCTGACATACCCACTACCAAAAATTGCCACAAATAAAGTTTTATTTTTGAGAAAGAAATAACTAAAGGCATTGACTGTCTCATATATTTTATTGTTGGCACCTTGTCCTCCAAAATGCACCAGTGAAAGAAGTAATTCATCACTTGGAATTAAGATATGAGTTATTATTGAAGCACTTTTCTAGTGCTTCAGTTATGGTTTATGTATTTAGTTTATATAAAGGGTATCATCCCTACTGAAATATTCTACTCTCAAAAATTAAAGGCGCCTTAAAGTATGCATATCGGTTAAATTGCATACTCTCGCTGTGTTTTCACCACTTTTTCTAAAAAAATAAGTAGTTTTGCAAAAGAAAGTATCCCATAATTGAATCATTTGATACTAAGATACCCCCCTCACTACCATTTGGCAGAGAGACCGACCGGAAAGAAGTTATTGTTTTATTATATGTATAGATACAATAAATAGAAATATGCAAAATGAAAAATTGGATTGAAGTTCTTGAAATATGGAAGTGAATATTTTGTAAATGTGAAGCTGAGATTTTTTTCCTGTATGTGACCAATCTAATGGTTTCTATAAAAGGTTTTTCAACAAACATTTTTTGGCTTTACCATACCCAATGGAAACAGATTTTTTATGGATATATTACATAAAGAATATAAGTTCAAAGTATATTCGAATCGAAAAATTAATTATTTTCTGTTTGGACTGTTAAGTAAATTACCCCTTGTCCCTTTCCGATTATGCCCATTATGTAGCTCTTCATCTTCACATAACCAAAGGCACATACTGAATTTCCTTTTGATATGTTATACGGTATGATCTGTAGATAGTTTACAAAATTTGGTAGTAAGTAAGTAAACTGTTCCCAAAATTTAACACCCCAAACCGAAAATAATTAATTTTTCGATTCGAATATACTTTGAACTTATAATCTTTATGTAATCTATCCTTAAAAATATTTATTTCCATTGCATATGATAAAGTTGAGTGTAGGCCACTCCAGAATTTTAGTTAGACTTAGGGCCAAATTATTAAAAAATAATTTTGATTTAGAAAAGATTTAAAAACAAAATAGTAACTCATTATCTTCTGTCTGTCTGCTTTTCATTTGTGTTCGCATCACTAAAAACTACGGGATGGATTTAAACAAGTTTTTGTAAGGAGGTACCATAGCAACCAGAGTTCAATATAGGATGCTTTTCTTCCTCAAAAATATCTCATTTCCATCTGTTTTTCTGTATGTCTCACTGCTTTTCATTTGTGTTCGCATCACGTAAAAAATACTAGATGGATTTTAACAAAATTTTATGAGGGGGTACCTTAGGATCGTGATTCCAATATAGGATACTTTTTTTCCGCAAAAATATTTCATTTCCATCTGTCTGTCTGTCTTTCTGTCTGTCTGCTTTTCATTTGTATTCGCATCACGTAAAAACAACTGAAAGGATTAAACAAAATTTTTTGAGGAGGTACCACTACATCCTGATTCCAATTCTTTTCCAAGAGAAAGTGGAGAAGAAGCAGTGAAAAACGCCATTTACGGTTAAAAGATACTGAATTTTTTGGTTGAAAATTGGAATTAGGCTCCAATTAAAAAAAAAATTATTTAATTTGTATTTTTACTTTGTGCAATTTCAACGTTAATAAACTACTTTAAATACCTTTTACAGAGCTTTACAATAATTTTTAGACTTTTTATAAATTTTAGAATTTTATCCAGGGATGGGTACCTTTATATAAAGTAAACCATAACTGAAGCATTATAAAAGTAAGAGTCTTACAATTGGTGTGGAATACTTTTAAAGCAAAATCGTGCAAACTATTGCGAGGACGCCCAGCCAGTTACTAATAAATCTTTTTTTTAAATCATATTAAAAGTTGTAATAACTCTGTACTTTTATATTGAAATCCTAACAAGTGATGGGTATTGTGATGTATATGGAATGATGATTATATGGAATTGAAACTTGTTATTTATTTATTTATTTTCTTTGTAGGACATCATGGTAAATTGTTATGTATAATAAATTTAGCCACGTATTTAAATTTATTTCCTTCTTTTTTTTTTGTTAATTTTGCAACATCATCTGCTCTCACGTCATTTACTTTTACCTGAATCTATAATATAATACCTTTTAAAAACTCTTTTTATTTTCCTTTTTAACTTAAATATTATTTATTAAAAATATATTTTTATTTATATGAATAAATTTCTGAATAAAAACTGCTGTGTTAATTGTGCACAAGCACATTTGTACGACTATGTACGTGAGCACATAACAAACACACATGTACAGGCACGTAAAATTCAGTGAAATGAAAAAAGAGTAGTGTATGCAAATCTATTGCATACTTTCTGGCTACAATGGCTTTTTGTATTATCACAAAGCTTCGTAAGTAGGTCAGTGGATTAAATTGAAATCACTTAATATTATTTTGCACAAAAAAAAAAAAAAAAAAATCAAAATACAAACGTTTCAGAATTTTGTAAAAACTTCTTGTTATTTTATTTTGTATAAATAAAAAATGAAATATTTTTGCTTAATTTTCGAAAAATTTAAATGAAAGAAAAAATACAGAAATGTAAACCTGTTAACGTGCAATTTTCTTTGTTTGTCATTATTGAACTAAATATTTGTGGAAGAAATAAATTTACGAAAACAGGAAACACCTTCCACAAGGATTTATTTAAAAATTTAAATTTCATATAAAAGAGTTTAATTAAAAGAAAGTATCTATATTCAAGATGATTTATATTGATTTTATCAAGTATTATCATTATTGACAAACAAATAAACGAGAGTTGTATAAGGAGGAATAACAATATATATATAAAATTATATATATATATATATATATATATATATATATATATATATATATATATATATATATATATATATATATATATATATATATATGTATATATATATATATATATATATGTATATATATATATATATATATATATATATATATATATATATATATATATATATATATTAAAATATTTGAAACACCTTTTTAGAATTTTTTATAAATTTTAGAATTTTATCTAGGGATGGGTACCTTTGTATAAAGTAAATACATCAACCATAACTGAAGCAATATAAAAGTAAGAGTCTTACAATTGGTGTGGAATACTTTCAAAACAAAGTCGATCAAAATATTGTCAGGACGCCCACGACGTGGCGGGCACAGCCATATATACATATATATATATATATATATATATATATATATATATATATATATATATATATATATATATATCACCACGTCGTGGGCGTCCTGGCAATATTTTTATCGATTTTGTTTTGAAAGTATTGCACACCTATCCCTCGATAAAATTATAAAATTTATAAAAAATTTTAAAATTCTAAAAATTATTGTAAACCTCTGTAAGTGGTGTTTAAAACATATTAATAACAATGTAATCCCACAGCGTAAAAATACAAATTTTATTCAACTGGCGCTATCTTTTGCGTAATAGTTTTTCAAATATCCCACTTTTAAAAATAAAAAGTTGTGTGGTGAAAATGTTACCGTGTTGAAAAAAACTGTGTTGAAAATATCGCAGTTTTAAAATTTCATCACGATTAATCCGGAAATTGCGTTTTTCACTGCTTCTTCTCCACTTTCTCTTGAAAATAAAATATTTTTAAGGATAGCAAGTATCCTATATTGGGACCAGGATACTAAGGTACCTCCTCACACAATTTTGTTTAAATGCATCCAGTAGTTTTTACGTGATCCGAACACAAGCAATGAAGGCCAGACAGAGATGCAGACAGACAGAGACGGAAATGAGTTACTATTTTATTATATGTATAGATATAGATTTAAACTAATGTACTGAGGTACCTGTAAACCAAATTTTCATTAAAGCTCATTTAGTAGTTTTTACGAACTGGACGAAGAACAAACAAAAATACCAAAAAATTGTATCGATAATATCTGGAAAAATATTTCTAAAAAATATTCTATGTACAAACACGGTCCGGTTGAAATTTTGTTATTTGTATATATATATATGTAGTGCATATGTGACCGCGCAAATAGTAAGGGACCTAAGGGTAAAAAATAAATTGTACAGGAGAGTTCTTTAAGTTTACCAGTGTAAATGCTGTTAACATACCTGTTATGCTGTTAACATATTTGTTATTCTGTTAACATACCTGTTATGCTGTTAACATACCTGTTATGACTCCGATTATCATCGAAAATATTAACGTGACTTCATGTGAGGGTACCATAAGTCTAAGCGATTTGTTTGCCAAATGTGGCTGTTTCTGTGATTTTTTGATTGTTTTGGTTTAAGTAATTTTTTTATGTTTTAAGCGATTTAATTTATAATTTGTATATTTATATATTTTTTTGCCATTTTATTTGTGTATGAGGTTAATTTTTAAATACATTTTTATTTTTTAGTTTTTTTTTCTCATCATCTCATACGGTAGCCATATTTAGTTTACACCGCAATGGATTAATAGAGATGGAATTATAACTATGATATTTTATGTAAAATGAAGTTTTATTTAAATTTTATTTATTGCGTTTAATCTGAAACCCTCATCTTTAGGTATTTAATATGCATATATCCCTTGTTCTATTTGTGACTACAAAAGAGGAAAAATGCTTTTTGCAAAATTCTTATCAGTTTGGCCATAGATAAGCGACATCATATCATATTGCAATTTTCTTCTCTTCACTCATTCAAAAATTCCTAAGCGTTTTTTTTTATTACCAGAAAATAAAAATGCACTAAATTTTTGAAATTCTCTTTGGCATTTTTGTGTATAGACAATAATTTATAGGGATTTTTTTATTCGAACGTCTTAAAAAATACTTTATAATATCCACACACATATACCCGGAGAATTTTTTTACTTTTATTAAAAAATTGACAACAAGCACCAGCTAGAACAGACACACACCCAGAAAACACTCACGCATAGAAAGACTTCATATAATTTGATATGCAGGAATTTAATGTAAAGCAAAGCAATTGTCTGGCACAAACTTGAAGATCTATTTCGCTCTTTTGTAGGTGATTTACAGTGGCTGGGTGTAAGTGTTAAAAAAAAACGGTAAATAACAAAATTATTTAACTAAAACTGTTGCCAGCTTTTAGGATGCTTTAAATAATATTTCTCTTTAAAATAACACTTTGTTCATATATTCATAGAGGTAAAATGTTGAAGTCTTTTAGAATTGAAAAAATATATATAACAAAAACCCCTCCGCCACTGTCATTTGTTTTCATCATTGTCTGCTGACACTGACTGTCCTTTCAATGAATGCTAAATATTTAAGAAAATAATTTATGATATTTTTTTTATCTTGGTGTGAAACGTTTGTAAGTATATCCTTTTTCTATGCACAAATTATTTATGTTATCCTTTAGTATTTGGTACAAAAAACAAGTATTAAGAAGACGGATGTAATACTTTTCTATATTTAGCGTGATGCATTTCATTTTAAGTTTTTCTTTTTCTTTTTCTATTCCTTTTTTGCTCAGCTCAAGTACAATCCCTAATTAAATGTAAATTACAAAATTCTCTAAAGCAATAGAAACCGAGAGAAAATCTTTAGAGAAATCTACAGATATGTCGCGTAAAAAAGACAGCAGCCACCAGTATTTAGCATGAGAAGAGTTTTGTATTACGAAAGCATTTAGATGTTTATAAAATTAAGGAAAATGTAAATGACTTTGCTGGGGAAGTAAGTGCTGCGGCAGATGGTAAATGTGTCAAGAGTTTTAATAACGTAAGGGATTTGTAAAGAGTTATAAAAAGGGATATATAGATTTGGTGGACTTTTAAGATGAAACTATATGTATTTATAACCGACATTAACAGGCAAATTAAAATGTTTTTCCTGTTACTACTTTAGGGAGTATAGGGAAGGAACTCCACTGTATTTCCCTTGCTTCCGTTGCTTCGTTAATCTTTTTTATGTTTTATCAGTTAAGTTGGTTCTTAGGCTAGTGTAGCCTGTCCCATGTTTATAAGGCTGCTATCGATCGTTGCCTAGCATCAATACCTCCATATGATTGTGTAATGGTGATGATCCTTGCTATGTGGTGTGGAGACTTGCTGAACAGTTTTAATTTGTCATTTATTTTCCCTATGAAGGTTAGCTAGTCCTTTCTAAAAGTCTATGTGATGTTGATTTTTTATGCCAGGAGTGATCTCGAATGTCAGGTTGCTTCTCCCTTGCTTTGTGTGTGGTTTTTTGTATAGTGGGGTTGCCAGACTCTTAGACAAAAATTCGAATACCGCGTTGAATTATTTTGTCTGCCTGGATTCGAACCAGGGTCTTTCAGTTTACAGCTGAACCAGTGTGTAAATAACTAAGAGCTTAGTAACAGGAATTCACCATAAGAGACATTATTTCGGACGTGTATTATCTGACTGCTTTTTTTTTGAAAAATTATGCTTACCTACTGTTGCCATTTATACTTTTATTAAAACTTCCTGTTTAGAGACCAGGACTGCAATTTTAAAACCAACGCGAATATATGAATCCTTAAGACAACATGCTATGAATATTCATCAGAACTTGCCAGCTTAATTAAATTTGATTTACACATATAATGAAACACTAACTTCTTCCTATCTGTTTGTCTGTTTGTGTTCGCATCACGTAAAAACTACTGGATGGATTTTATAAAAATTTTGTGAGGACGTCATCTAGTATCCCAGTTAAAATATAGGATACCTTTTTCCGCAAAATATCCTATTTCAAAGAGAAAGTGGATAAAAAGCAGTGAAAGTACGCAATTTTACTAATATGCATACTTTAAGGCGGGATATTTCAAACACCTTTTCAAGGGTTTACAATAACATTTTGAACTTTATATAAATTTTATAATTTTTTTCAGGGATGGATACCTTTATATACAGCAAATTCGTAAGAGTTTTTAAATATGGTGTGGATTATTTTCAAAGCAAAATCGAACAAATCGAACAGCCAGTAATTTAAATAAACTTTTAGTTAAGCTGACACAATGCTCCAGTCTATGCAAGTAATTCTCGAATTGTTTTCAATTAAAAGAAACCCCTTCTTTTAAACTGTTCTTTAGAGAAATACTTATAGAAGAAAGATGGAACGAATTCAAAGGATTTAAAATGCAGTTCAATGTTTTTATCATCGCCAGATTATTAGAGGGGCATGGAAAATATTAGTCCCGCAATCTAGTGTTCACATTAATATTTTTGATCATAATTCGAGAACGATCTAGATAAATGACACTACAGAAGATTTAACAAAATTTTGTTTATAAACTTTTATTCTCCATGCCCTCAATCACTTTTCCAAAATGGAATATAACGTCCTGTAAATATCAAAATGCTTGTTGGAAGATTTTGCTTATGGAAATCTCGAAGTGTAGTTACAAATGTCGATGGAAGTCTTGAAGCCAATGTCAACATATAGATATGAAGTTCACAACAAGTTTTAAGATACGATATTACAAAACTCCAGCTTAATTTGGCTGAGGCGAGCTTCAGTATAAATTTTCGCACTTCTGAAAATTTTTTTAAAAGCTTCTAAAAGGATTTCGTTCAGATTTGTTTAGAGAAGCAGTGTCGTCAATAAATATCGCTGTGTGGACTCTGGGAACTTAAATGTGTGAGGAACACCTGCTACAACTGCCTTATGTAAGCTTAAAGCACCTCCTTCTTCTAGTATGAACTTCCGACTACTTACATGTCCTTTTAACAGCTTATAGAATTTTTTAGGCAAGTTTATCTAAAGCTTCGATGAAAAGCCATATTTTCTTTCCTTTATGTGAGGTAATTCTGGCTTAGGAATATTAATAGTTATTAAGGAAACCTTCCTGCCTGCTAGAAAGTGTTGAAGTCTTAAACCTACATTAAAAATGAAAACCACTACTCATATACAGTAGAGTAACTCGATAGACCGATTGGTAGCGTGCTAGTCTATCAGTCTGGAGGTTGTGGGTTCGATTCCTACCAATGACTCTGTTTGCGTTTTCTGTAAAAAAGCAAAAAGCTTTGCAGAGGTAGTGTTGTCTTTAAAAAAAAAAAAAAAACAAAATAAATAATAAAATCAAAGCCTTTCTTGAAGATTGTTGCCTTATCAATATCGCAGTAGTGAAATTTTTAGGGTACTACTGCTTCATTATTGACAGAAGGTAACAGAGCTTTTTGTGTCCTTACATTTAGCAAATGCATGACTGAACTTTTTTATTCATAATTAATAATGTCATTGGGTACATCGGTAGGCGAGTAGGTAGTGTGCTAGTCTATCAGTCCGGGGTTGTGTGTTCAAGTCCCACCAAAGACTCTGGCATTTTTCACTACAAGTTAGCAGGAAAGGTTAACTGCGTAAGTGTCAGGTCATGGACAGTCGAGTATTATCTGGCCGAGTTAAAAATCGATGTAAGACGATACTTGCAGACTGTGCTTGGAAAAGGGCTAAAATAACAAGGCTTTGGACCACGTTCAGACACATATTATATGAAGATGCTGTGGAGATCTTAGCCTTGAGCAAATGTTAGCAATTACCATAGACTCTGTGATGAGGAGAAGGAATATTTTAAATAATATTTCAATCCAATCCAATATAAAATACTTGTATATTAATCTAAAATCTTTTTCAAATATTTTATAAGTAGGCTAGAGAAAAATAATCAATGCCATTTAATAACTTTGTGCTTTACCTAAGTTGACTTCCCTTTCCAGCAGACAAGGTGTTTGTTTGTCTCTGTTAAAGCAGAAGGATTCCCCTGACACAGGCCAACATTTTGTCAAATGATGAAGATGGTTAACAAGGTTTTGGAATTGAAGAGCACTTTAAGTAAACGGTAAACATTTCTTAAACACAAGCTTATAAAAGTTTTGACGTTGTCTGAGTTAACAGCACTCGTTGCCTCGTTGCCATAGAGTGGTATCATTTTGCACTTGAGTTTTGTAATTTTGCTAGCTCAGTTTGATGTTTCGAAAAAGGAAATAACAATAGATGAGATTTTCTTATAAAAGACAGGACATTATTAAAGAAGATAATAATAATTGAAAAACATTTTTTTTTACTCACACAAAAAGAAATCTTTAACAGGATACTTTAAGCTTTCGTAGTCAAGGTTAATGTTACAATGCAAGAAGTATTAAAGGATTTGTTTACAATACAAAGAAAAAAAAGAAAAAGATGTCTGGTAATGAAATCTTAAGGGCTTAAATTAAAATTACTTAAACTTTTTGACAGGCTGTACACAGACCTAAACATTTTAAGTCGATTGTCCTTTATTTTAATTCTATTTAATCCTTTGACCTTTATGTAGTATCTCACTTTAAATGTTTATTTTTTTGTATTTTTTTTGACTAAAAGTAATCCACGGAAATAATAATAAAATGACATGCAATAAATTAAGTACTTGTATCCTTAAGTTTTATTATGAATTTTTGTCAGTCACCATCATAGTCAGCCGCAAATTTTAGTAGTTGCGGCTGGTTTCCAACAAAAAAAATAATGGCCAACAGCTGAAACATTAACGTGACCGTAATTAATAAAACAAAAATGTTATTTTGTTATTTTGGAGTCATCTACTGTCTGACTCTTATTTAGCTGAGAAAGAGGAGGGGTAGGGAAATATCAACATGATGATTTTGGGTATTAAATTGGTTTTGTCTGTGACTTTGAAAATATAAATAAATATATAAAATTTTATGTTTTTATTTGTATGTGAAAATGTGTGCCTTCATTTTAGGTAACTTACTGGCGGCCCAAGTCTTCATGAGTTTAAAATTTATCAGGGATGGAAATTAATCATTTATACATATAATAAAAGAGCAATATTTTTTCTGTCTTTTTGTGTTCGCTTCACGTAAAAACTACTGAATGGATTTTAAAAAATTTTTTATTTTTTTTTTGAGGAGGTACCTTAGTAGTGATTCAAAAAAAGTGCAAGGCAGTCGTTGGGGCTGCCAATAGAAGTGAAAACTTCTGATTACTTTTTCCCACGATTTACAAGTTTTTTTCTTTTTTAAATGTCCGCTTATTATAAACTTTTTCTGAAAATATACAGAGATCTGCATTAATTCATTTGTTTTTTAAATCATATTAAATCATTACACTGACACGCATAAACTCTTTTGTAAAAATATGTGTAACAGTGAGCAATATAAACATGTTGAGTGAATCAGCACAAAATCTGTATCAGAGAGAATCAAAACATGTTTCGTTTAGTTTTTTTTTTTCAAACTAAAACATTACAATGTTGCTAACGGTTGTGTGTTAAAATTATCATTGTGCCAATAGATTGAATGAAATTGCAGCTTACATTTGTTTGCATAAAGACAAACTGAATCGCAGGAACACAGACATACAGTCAGACGGTCCATCTGATAGTCAGACGTTCAGTCAGACAAACCAGCAGACAGTCAGTGAGACCATCAGACAGTTCGTCAGACAGTCAGATAGTCACGTTTAACAGTGAGTCAGACCGTCAGTTTGTCAAACAGTCACGCCGTTAAACAATCAGTGAGACCCTCAGACTGTGAGTCAGACCGACAAACAGTCAGACCGTCAAACAGCCAGACCGTCAAACAGCCAGACCGTCAAACAGTTAGACCGTTAGTCAGTCAGACAATCAATCACACAGTCACTCAGTCTATCTATAGAAACCAACAGACCTACTTATCTATAAAAACCAACGTTACGTTGACCATGGTGACGATGATGCGAGTTCAATAATGGTGACGACGGTTTTTGAGGTGAACCCGATTTTTGAGTTCAATATTTTTTTTTAAACCAAAAAGTGATCATCAAATCACCTACAGAAGTTTTCACTTCAATAATAATTAATAATGGTGACGACGGTTTTTGGTGACGGCGGTTTTTGAAATCAATATTTTTTCCTCAACCAAAATGTGTGTGCTCAACGTGCCTAAAGAAGTTTTCACTTCAATAATAGATAGTTTTCTTCCGCAAAAATATGTTATTTCCAAGAGAAGGTGGAGAAAAAGCAGCAAAAGTGTGCAATTTTAAAAGTACTGCATACTTTGCAACGCCTTTTATTTTTAACGCCATTTGCAGTAACTCATCTGTGTTTCTGTCTGTGTTCGCATCAAGTAAAAACTACTGGTCTGGAAATTTTGTGACGATGTACCTTAGTATTCTGATCCCAATATAGGTTACTGTTTTACCGCAAAAGTATCTTATTTCCAGAGAAAGTGAAGAAAAAGTAGTGAGAGTACGCCAATTTTTTTTTTCGGAATGCTTTAGTAGTTTAAAAATTTGGAGTCCCTTCAAGTTATGCTGGAAAAAGTGAACAAAATAAATATTTTTTTCAAAAAAAAAAAAAAAAAAAAATATTCAGGAAAACCTGAGAATTGATAAGAATCTATTTTTTAAAAAATTTGACGTGATACAGACATTTTTTCCACGAGACTGCCTGCAAAAATTCAGCCTGATTGGATTACGGAGAAACGGTTAAAAATCGATCCAAAGTCTTTCACACAGGTGGACAGACGGACACCACGAGCTTTATACTTTACACATAAAAAACATTCCGACGTGTACATGAAAATTGCCGATACACGTGTATTTTTAATTTTTCTCCCTTTCCGAAAATGTGTATTTGGTTCGTAGGACAGAATGTGTGTAACGCGGTGTTATATATAAATTTTAGAATTTTATCCAGGTATGGATACCTTTATAAAGTAAATACGTACACGTGAAACACTATAAAAGTAGGAGTCCTAAAATTTGGTGTGGATTACTTTCAAAGTAAAATCGAACAAAATATTGTCAGGACGCACTAAATTCCACTAATTTTATATTAATGAAAATTAAAATATTACTCGATTAACCCATACTCCAGTGGACCCAATAGACAGAAGTTTTTGTTTAACAAACACAGGACTTGTTACGTGACTAGTTATTGAGCTGTAGCCTAGCAGGGGGTCTACGGACTTCGATACGACACTGTGTTGTAGGTGTTAGACCCCTTACTTTAATGTGCTTTTCCAGCGACAGTTATTATAATATCCGATCTCTAGGTAAATTCTCTTTTTTTTCTACTTGTGTTTTCAATTCCATAAAATCTTTAATGGTGTCCAAGGCATATTTAACCAGGTGACAGCACAAGGCGGAGCTAGTATTAAGGAGAAAATTAAAATTTTTTTATATGGAGTTTGACATTAATCATGTTTTTAAGACAGAATAAAATAAATATTACTTTCAAAATCCATTCTAAAAATTCTATTATTGTAGGAAGAAATAGCAGCAGAACAAGTGAAAAACAAAAAGATTGTTGTAAATTTTTTTTGGTAGATAATTTCATATCATTTATTTCTTAAATCTGATTTCCAGTATATCTCCGCTACGGGTGCGATTTACATGGCCCATTTAATCTGTCCAATTTTTATTACTTTTTCCAATCAATCTGGCCGTATTGGTTTCCAATGTTTCAAGAGATGTGGGGTTTTCAGCATAAACCAATGACCTAACATAGTCCTATAAAAAGTAAGCCAGAGGCGTTAAATACCACGAACGAGAGGGCAAGTCAACAGTATCACTTCTGGAAATAAAGTTGTAACCAAATTGATTTTGCTATATATCGATTGTTAAGCGCACTCTAGGGCAAGTTTCACTGTCTTGTTGGAACCCAATGCCGTTGAAGTTTAGCTGATTCATTTTTGAAAGCAAAAATTCAATCAGCATGGCTCGATAGCCTTCGCCATTCACCGTAAGGGCAGCTCATTTCTTATTTCAAAGGAAATAAGTACCAAATATGCTGCAAACAAGTAAACCCCACCAATTGGTCAATTTTAATGAGTGTAATGGCGATTCGTTAACGGTTTAAGAATTGTCTGCGCTCCAATTAGAGCAATTTTGCTTATATGCGTAACCATTTAATCAGCATTTCAATTCATTACTAAACATAATTCTTGGATAAAAATGCTTATCTTTGGCTAGTCTCAAATGAGCCCATTCTTTAAAAATGCAACGTAAATTATGGTGGTCTGGCTTCAATTCTTGCACGAGCTGTATTTTAAAATGCCGTAAGCCTTTTAGTAAAGTTTTACAAGTGGTCAAAGGCTAAAGAAGAACAAAGTTGAGTTCGACAACGAATTAAAATTTCGGTGTATTCTTTAATACTTCCCGCTAAAGCAGCAATATTTTTTTCGGTATGCAGCGAGAAGAATTAAATTAGTGCAAAAATGACCAACAACAGCACAAACTGATTGTTCATTATTTTATTTTTTTTTTTATGTAAGCAAAATTTCTTAACACAATATTTTCTTAAAATAGAACCGGGGAAGATTTCAAATTGTTTGCAGGATTTCCATAATTCAGAAGAGTTGTTCTGGCTTTAAACGATGATTAAATGTTGACTTACCAAACCTTACTGAACAGAAATGTCAACACATTTTGACATTCTCAGCTGTCAAGTCGTAGTTATCGATATCAATAGTTCATGCAGCTAAAAAACAATTAGTTAATATTTTTTTTACTCCTTTACTATTAAAGCTTAGTTTTGTCTCCTGCTTACTTTGCTCACTCCTGCTTCTGACCTTTCTTCAATTGTGTCTAAAGTTGAACACTTAAATAGCGGAAGTCTAGCAATGTGACTTTGTGGCTACTTATTCTTGGCACGCGTGCTTAAATTGCTTAAAACGCAATTCCAGTTTGCTCTACTTGCACAATATGAAATCGCAGAAAGAATAAAAAGATAGAAATTTCAACAATAGCAAAACGAGTTGAAGAAACTGCCTTAAGGGCGTGTTACACTGTCTTCTTAGAAATAACAATAAAATAAAAATAAAACAACAAGAAATGAACTATATTCTTTGAATTCTAAAGAAAATATTTAAAGAACAACTGCTTATTTAAAGACTGCCAAGTAAAGCTAAAACTTTAAGATTTTATTTACTGATTTTCCTAAGGCGTGCGAACATAACTAATTTCCAATTTTCACTACTTCATTTTACTTCCCAAAACTATCACACTTTAATATACATTTATTAATGTCGCCTTAAATTATGCTTTGTTTTATTTAGCATGTAAGCCAACAAGAAAAATTTTAAATATTTTTTTATGCTAAAAGCAACGTTCACATTTTATGCATAATACTGCGGAAATAGAAAATTGTTTGCTTTATTACAAATGCCACAACTCAAGAAAACAAAGGAAAAATGACAAAAAGAAAAAAACTTAAACTAAAATTATTCGTAAAATTATAAAAATTCCAAAAACAATAGCACTTTTAGAAAATATACACATCTGCAATCTTGCTTATACAGCCGCACAATGGCTTCGTATACAACACAGCATACGATTAGTTCTTTCCCCCCCTCTCCATTCCAATTCATTATTGTCTTTGCACGTTAGCACAAATACGGATAAGAGACAAAACATTTACTCAAAACATGTACTCGTAGAGACATTATTTTGTTTAAACCATTAAGTGTGTGTACAGTGACACATACTAGTGCACTTTATACAATACTTGCTTGATACATTTACATTGTACAAATATGTTTTGTGTATAACTTAAGCTTAAATTTCCGCTTCCGCCATGATGTGAAAGTGTGTACGTAAATTTACTAAACTAGAAGAAAAGCAACGAAATTCTTAATTGTTTCACCAGCCTCTTAATTGATGCACTCTGTTTGTGTATGTTTGAAAGATGAATTAAATAAATCTATGCATATTATAAAATAGTAACTCATTTTCGTCTGTCTGTCTGTCTGTCTGTCTGTCTGTCTGCTTTTCCTTTGCGTTCGCATCACTTAAAAACTACTGGATGGTTTTTAACAAAATTTTGTAAGGAGGTAACTCGGTATCCTGATTCCAATATAGGATACCTTTTTTCTGCAAAAAAAAATTATATCCAAAAGAAAGAGGAGAAAAAGCAGTGAAAAAAGCAATTTCCGGTTTAAGTATAGGAACACAACAGACGACGGTAACGGAACGTTTTGCCGAATTTGTATGCAAAATAACGACGGCTTGCTGACGGCATTGTCAATATTTATTTCCATTTTCTTTTTGGTTTTTTTTTTCAAAAATATTTTGTTTAAAATTTTTGTAATTTAATAATGACTTCCATTCGATCCAAATTGAAGAAAGGAGTGTACATACTATAACATGTACGTGGCATTATAATCTTTTCCAAGAACCTAAAGATTACAAATTGTATGGCGGTTCATATACTTTAACCTCTGCAATTTTTTGTGTCATTCATAACCTTTATTTATTTTGTTATTTTCATTATTTCATTATTTCAAAATTTTCTTTATTTTTTTTTTAATATTAATCACCCCTATCGCGAATATGAAAAAGCTCCCAAAACTTCTATCGTGAATATTTTCTGTCGTAAAATACAAGTAAATTGTTGTTGGAATCATTAGCGATAGAAAAATTAGGGATTTTTTTCATGGGAATAATTATTTGCGATAGGGGAGAATGTGTCTTTGCTATTATTGTGAATTTAAATGTTTAAAAAATACAATTATTTTTGGAAATATATGGCAATAATGTAGGAGAGTGAGAGAAAAAATATGAGTGAAGAATACAAACCGACAAGAAAATAAAATAAATTTTATCTCAGTGGCATTATCGTTAAACGGTAACTTATGACAAATTTGTATTGAAATATCATTACCCCCGTTTGTTGTGTTCCTACACGCAAGCTACTGAAATTTTCGGTTTAAAACTAGGATATTTTCAACACAGTTGTATTTTCAACACCTTTGTATTTTTGGAAAGTGGAATATTTTAAAAACTATTGCGCAACAATAGGTGACAATTGAATTAAATTTGTATTTGATTTGTATTTTTATTTTGTGGAATTACAATGTTATTAAAATATTTTAATCACCTTTTACAGAAAACCTATAATCTTAATCTAAAAAGGAGGTATACCACTTTAAATCAATACCAACATTTCACAACAAAATTTGAAGTTAATCGGATCACCCGTTTAGGAGATAACCAGGTTTTCCCTCAACAACTAACAAATCAATAGTTTATTTCAACTTCCCCGAAAACCTACAGAAACTGACTTTTCCGGAAAACCTATAATCTTAATCTAAACAGGAGGTATACTATTTTTAAGAGGAGATCAATACCAACAATTCACAATTAATTTCAGAATTTTTTTTTAAATTTTAGAATTTTATATAAATTTGTAAAGTTTTATTGAGGGATAGGCACCTTTATATAAAGTATACGTGAAGCACTATAAAAGTAAGAGCCCTAAAATTTGGTGTGGATTACTTTCAAAACAAAACCGATTTCTAACAGCTTGACGTTAATGCTTCCAGGATTATAGGGGTCACCAGTATACCAAGTTTGCACTGAAAAAGAAGAACGTTTGAGGACTCACTATATTCCATAATACTAGTATCAAGGCTGGTATCCTGTGACCGGTTACTGGAGAGTAGTAACGTGGTTGCTGTGGTTTGAACCACCTAAAACGCAGTATAAAACACCAATAGACTAGCAGCATTTTAGATTGTCTTCAATACCTAAACAAGAGGTATTTCTATGATCCTTCAAGGATCATAGAAATATGATCTTTTTGTAGCAATGCTGAAAGAGGTATATGCATTTTATTCATCCAGTATTATGGCTACCATCATTTTAAGGCGACAGGCTAAGTACTGGCGTAAATATGTATATCATCTGTCTACATAATATCTAGACTAATTTTCGAATTTTTTTATAAATTTTAGAATTTTATCCAAGGATGGGTAAAGTAAATACATAAACCATAACTGAAGCACTATAAAATTAAGAGTCTTACAATTGGTGTGGACTACTTTCAAAGCAAAATCGAGCAAAATATTGTCAGGCTGCCTACGACGCGTCTCGAAGTGACGGGCACAGCTAGTTTTATATATAACTATGTTATTTGCGTCCTGACAATATTTTATTCAAGTTTGCTTTAAAAGTAATCCACATCAAATTTTAAGGTTCTTAAGTATTGAATTTATATAAAGGTACCCATCCCTGGAAAAAATTCTAAAATTTATATAAAATTCTAAAATATATTTTAAAGCTCTGTAAAATTAATTTTAAATATTTTAATAACAATGCAATATCACAAAGTAAAAATACAAATCAAATACAATTTTTTTTTTTAATTTTTTAATTGTTTATTTGGTAGTAAATAATATTTTGCCATTATTTTAAAACAGCGCCATCTGTTGCGCAATCTTGTTTAAAATATCCCGCTTTTAATTAGTATTTTGTTATTACTTTAAAACAGCGTTATGTGTCGAGCAACCGTTTTTAAAATATTAGGCTTTCAAAAATAAAAGGTGCCTTAAAGTATGTGGTACATTTAAATCGGTAAAAAAAATCGGCGTACTTTCATTGCTATTTCTCAACTTTCTCTTGGAAATAAAATATTTTTGCGGAAAAAAAGTAGCCTATATTTGAATCAGGATACTAAGGTACCTTCTCACAAAATTTTGTCGAAATCCATGCAGCAGTTTTTACATGATGCGAACGCAAACAGACAGTCAGGAAATAGGTTAATGTTTTATTATCGATTAAACTTTCTAAAAAAATAATTTTATGGTTTTTATTGTCTGGTCGAGTCAACAACAACTAAATATATATGTATATATATAACAAAGTAATTATGAAAGCACATATTTACACATACATACGTAAAAGAAATCATTTACAATTACTCACATGTAAACTAAGTATACGACATACTTTTGTTTTGCTGAGAAATTTTTCTTTTCTTTAAGATTTGTAAAGATAAAAGCAAACGAGCGTTATCGTACATGTGTAAGAGTTTTGTTAATGTTGTTGTTGTGTGTTGTTAAACTAAGTGTTGTTATTGTCATTGCGTTTTACGTTGTCACACATATGTATCTTGGCGTCATCTAGCACCAGCATCAGCAATAGCAACAATGAAATTAGTACAAAAACTAAATAGTTTTTAGTTTCATTTACAATGTTGCAATTTAGTGCAGTGTTTCTTGTTGTATTTTTTTCTTCTCTTTTTTCCTATGCGCGTGTTGAAGATTCTGCACTTAAGTCTATTTGTATTTACACCAACAGACACGCATACTATGGCAGCGTTTTATTTATCTCACTTTCTGTCTGTCTATCTCTTTATTTTTTTTATTTTTTTCTGTTTCCTAGTATCTTGTATTACACTTATGTTGTAAATTAATATTGTCTTGTTTTATATTTATTTTGTGTATTTTTTTTATTGTGTCTAGATTTAGGACTTGAGGGTATAAGAAATTCACATTTCAATGGAATTTTCGCTTACTTCTATTTACTTTTTTGTTTGTTGTATTTTCTGGCACGAGCTTATCGAAAAACGTGAGTTTAAAAGGTGATAAAGTGATTATTTCTTTTACAAAGTTGATATTGTAAAAAGCTAAAGAAAATAAACAATGAAAATTGTTTTTGTGATGTTAAGTAATGAAAAAATATTTTTAATAGCAAAATAAAGTATAACTGAATAAAGGATGTTCAACAATACATAGGAGCCAGATTTAAAACAATTAGAAAACACATTTCTTGTGTAGTTTTTTTTTTTTATTGAAAAGACTTTGAAGGCTTTTGCTGATATGACCACTCCTTTCTTTTTTCACAATTTTCCCAGAACTTTTGACATAAATGTAGTGGAACGGCAGTGATACATTTATTAAATCATTTTAGATATTTCCCTATATTCAAAGTTCCTTAAATTTAAAACAGAAAAAATAAATTTCCTGATTAAACAAATAATTAAATCAATTAATTATTTAATTAAATTTTAATCTGAAACCAATTAAAACCTTTATTTGGTGAAAATATTTTTTTCTGTGTATTATTAGTGCAAGTTAATCAATACTTCTAAAGAAGTATTTTTCTTTCAAACTATTTGGAGAGGAAAATGGAAAACGATTACATTTGTACGAATAGACCCATTAAAATAAAATTTCAAACCTAGCTGCACATCAAGTCGGTCCTAATGGGGAGAAAAAAGAAAAAACGGGGAGTGCAATGCTTACTCTTTTTGAAAGCCGACAGCTTTACTCAATTTTGTTTTTTCACTTAAAAAAAAAATTTAATTTTTCAAAGGTAGGATTAGTACTTCTAAGTGGAACTTTTTGCTCTTGGTCTGATTTTTCTTATTTTATAGCTTCGACACCCTATGACCATAAGAGATTTTCCTGCCAAGTTTCATTAAACTAGGAGCATTCAATAAATATTCAGAGCCAATATAAAATAAAAAAATTAATGTCCAACTAGATTGCCAAAATACCCATATGTGGTGCGATGTAACGCACAGACCTTCGATGAAAAATGGTGTTCCATTTGTAATTATGGGCGGTATAAATACATATTAAGGCATCAAAAGCTCTTAGAGTTTTTGGCATGAAAATCTAATTTAAAGTGCAATGAACTAAACACATTTTTTAAGTTTTAAAATAAGCTTTCAAGTGAATCAGTTTTTTGATCTTCTTATTATTTATACCACCTACATCCGGCCAAGGATAGAATACAACTCAAATATATTGGCCACAGCTCGAAAGTTTTTGTTCTAAACTACTCGCCCACGTGCAGGTGAGAGCGATGAGGCACATAGGTATCAGTGGGGTCTGTATCCAACTATACCGACTCTCTTTAACATCGATGCAATGTGTTTAGCTGTTTTTCCGTTACTACAATGGAAAGTGATCTAATCAGTTTTTGGGAACTCGTTTGCGATATATCCGCATGTCTTTACATACAACAGCGCTTATCATTAAGAGTTAATACATTTGTGTTGGATTGGCCGGTTAATCGCACCGTGAATTACAGAGAGAATTTAATTTTTAGCTGACCAGTTCATATGTAGTCGCAGCCGTCTTTCCTACTACTTTCAATGTGCTGAAATTCAAATCGAATGTCCACAAAGGCTACTGCTTCTATGCTCCTTCCAAAAAGCAAGTTTTCTAATTATGGCATTGAGTAAGGGGATCATCCCTCTGAGAGCTGGTGTGAAAAAAAAGTTGTTCAAATTTAAGCAAATGTTTTATCGCCAAAGCAACTTATTCGATTTCCATTTCTTTTGTAGTTTGAACGATTGCGGAACTAAGCCCTGTCAATACCGAGTATAATATGCTGCACAGTAATGCTATGAAGTATGTATACTTTTAAGTGTTTTAAGAAGTGAATTTCTTTTACTTTTCAGTAAAACTCTCTTTTATACAAAAATAACTTTTATTTAAATAATCTTCGTTTTGATATGAAATAAGTTTCGTTGATAACACGCAAAAAAAATGTTTGCATTAATTATTCATTTTAATGAGTTTCAAATACAAATGTAATTATTTTTGTAATTGATCCAATAATATTCTTAATTCAGAGAGAACAAAATAATCCTCCAATAAATAGTTGAATCAATTAAAAATTTAATTAAAGTAGTATTTTTTTCTGTGAAGAAAAGAACAGTTTTAATTAAAATGGAGTTAAATGGAGCTTGTATAGTTTTCTTCTTCATTGTATGTGTTGTTAGCTTAAAAATTCTACGAAAACAGTATAATTGTATGAAATTATATGACAAAAAATAAGTTGTTAACAACACTGAAATCAGTGATCAAAATTTAGTATTTTTTTCTTCAGAGTTTTTAAGTTAATTTGATTACTTTTTTAATTATAAAATTATTCTTAGTAATTAGTCAGGAGTTGAGTTATCTATACATATAATAAAATAGTAACTCATTTCCGTCTGTGTGTCTGTCCTTCATTGTTTGCTTTCGCATCACTTAAAAACTACTGGATGGATTTTAACAAAATTTAGTATCCTCATACCAATATAGGATACTTTTTTTCCACAAAAATATCTTATTTCCAAGAGCAAGTGGAGAAAGAGCAGTGAAAAACGCAGTTTCTGGTTTAAAAGTGCTGAAATTTTCGGTTTAAAACTGAGATATTTTCAACACGGTGATTTCAACACGGTTTTTTTCAACACGGTTACATTTTCACCACACATCCTTTTATTTTTGAAAGTGGGATATATTAGAAACTATTACGCAACAGATGGCGCCAGTTGATTAAAATTTGTATTATTACTTTGTAGAATTACATTGTTATTAAAGTATTTTCAACAACACTTACAGATGTTTACAATAATTTTTATAAATTTTAGAATTTTTTATAAATTTTAGAATTTTTTATAAATTTTAGAATTTTTTATAAATTTTAGAATAGAGTCGAAACGGCACCCATCACTCGATAGAGGATGGGTACCTTTGTATAAATTATATACATAAACCATAACTGAAGCATTATAAAAAGTAAGAGTCTTTTAATTGGTGTGAATTACTTTCAAAGCAAAACCGAGCAAAATATTGTCAGGACGCCCACGACTTGGTGGGCACAGCTAGTAAATAATAAAAGTCATGGAACAACTGCATTTCTGCAGCAGCATTTTGTATGTAGATTGTGTATATTTATTTAACTAATTAAAATTTTACTAAACATGATACATTCTATTTCATTTTATTCTGTTCTATTCTTTTAGAATTAATCTTCTTCAATATTTTTGGATTTATAATCAAACTGTGTCGCAAGCCTCACAACAACACTTAGCAGGAAAAGAAGGTAAGCAGGTTTATACTTTTGTGTCTTGTTCAACTTTCACTAGAATATTAAATTTATATTTCTTGAAAACTCTTATTAAAATATGTAAATAAAAATTTCGTCAAACTAAATTGGCTTCCAAGTATTTGAAACAATTTTTCCTTCCTCTGCAACAAATACTGCGTACAAACTTGAGCACAATAAATGTTGCTACAAAAACATTTGAAAAGTTTTTTTCTTCTTCAATACGCCTCTAAACTACATTTCCAATCATTTGATTCTGCTTCTCAATATACCAATTTTCCTTCGCTTTGTTATACATATTTTTGTTGTATTTTGTTTAAACTATTTTCTATTTATAAGAAAAAGTGGAAAAAAAAAACTGAAACTACTTACGAAAAATATAAAGTTTATTGTATAAAGGCAGGAGAAATTTGTTGCTTCTTATTGAAAGAGTTTTTTTTTTTCTTCTGAAATCAAATGTATTGAAATTTACTTAAAAGAAACTTAAGAAAAGGCGTTCAAGTAAAAAATTCACTGATTTGAATTTTCTATACAAGTGTATGTAAAAAGGTTTATATTTACGTGGGTTGTTATATAATTTACTAAAAATTTTTTGTTTTGATTATAAATATAATATTCAAACAGGCAGTTACATGAAAACAATTGTTTGGTTGCTACGATATAAAGATAAGGAGCATCATTTCATACGCAAGAGGTGCAAACAGGACTATGTAAAAATCGTTCCGATATTTTTCCATATAAAAGACGGCTGTATGCTATAGCTACAAAAACTAATCTAGAAATATAATAAAACAGCGACTCATTTTCTCTCTGTCTATCTTTCTGTCTATGATCGCATCTTGTAAAAGCTACTGTATGGGTTTTAGCAAAATTTTGTGAGGAGGTTCCTTGGTATCCTGATTCCAATATAGGATACTTTTTCTGCAAAAATATCTCATTTTCAAGAGAATGTGGGGAAAAAGCAGTGAAAGTACGACGATTATTTTTACTGTATTCTTTAGGTCATCTTTTTTTTTTTTTGAAAGCGGAATATTTAAAACACAGTTGCGCAAGAGATGGCGCTGTTTTAAAATAATGAAAAAATATGAATTACTTGCTGCCTAATAGCTAATTGAATAAAATTTGTATTTGATTTGTATTTTTACTTTGTGGTATACATTGTTATCAAAAATTTTTAAACACCTTTAACAGAGCTGTACAATAATTTTTAGAATTTCAGAATTTTATATAAATTTTAGAATTTTATCCAGCGATGGGTACCTTTATAAAAATTAAAAGTCTCAAAATTTGGTGTGGATTACTTTCAAAACAAAATCGAACAAAATATTGTCAGGTTGCCCACAACGTGTGTGGGCACGGCTAGTCTCCAATATAAGTGACGTACTTTACGTAGATCTTCAGCACCTCAGAAAGTGTTATGAGCAAAAAATAGGATCATAAGTGTTGCATGCAAATCATCCAATAACTTGTTAAGGATCATTTTACAGAGATCGTAGTATAAAAGCAATTGGCAATGTCCAAGTAGTAGCTAATAGCCTTACTGCACTTTGGAGAGCAAAAGCTTAGTCCCTTTCACTAAACGACTTAAAAAAAATTTATTAATACATCTGTATATAATTACAATTATTTTTTAAAAATTTGTGGCCACTGACCGATTTAAAAAATCTGATAATTTCACAAAATTAAATTGGTGTCCTCAAACAGTACGAAATATAAATACAAAACTAAAAGTTTAAAACAGCTATTGCATAAAATGACAAAAAGTAATAAAAACCTAAACTTAAAAACTAAAGGGTGCCCCTACAGGTGTAGTAATTCGGCTTTTCTTTGAAGCGATTATCGACAGAGACCTCAAAATGCCATAAAATACAGATTGTATTACAAAGTTCACTATCAAGAGCAAGTATTAATATATATAAAAAAAGCAGTTAAAGGGTGTCCCCTAAGAGGGTGTATTTTTCGGTATATGAGCTTGTCTTTTGTCTGTTATAGGCAGAAACTTCAAATTTACGTAGGCAAGTATTTTAAAATTTCACAAAATGGTACAACTATAACAAAAAGTAATGAACAGCTATACCTAAAAATTAAAGGGTGTGTCCACAGCTGCCGTAATTAGTCTTTCATTTTAAATGATTACAGACAGACAATTGTATTACTAAGTTCACTGTTAATCGCAAGTATATATATTTAAAATAAGCAGTTAAAGGGTGTCCCCGCATATGATGTAATTTTGTGTATATGGCCTTGTCTCTTGGACTGTTTAGACAAAACAATTTACCTAAATTTCTGTCTATTTATAACAGTAATTGTATTACTATAATCGAAATAACAAAAAATTAATAGTAAAGGGTGTCCCCATGGGTGACTTAATTTGATGTGTATGGCCTTATATTTTAAACCATTATAGATACATATTTGAAATTTTTGTAGGATAAATATTGCTATAATCGCTATAACAGCAAGTATTTAAAGGGTGTATCCATAATAGGTTTATTTTGATGTAATTCACTTTTGCTGCGTATTGGGTAATTCCACGTCAAATCAACAAGGCACTCAAAATGACTACTTAGGATTTTATTGAAACTTTTGTTATTTATATTCCTTGACTCTCTAACAAATGTTGCAATAAAATCGGGAGTGGTAAATTTGAAAACAATTTATTTTTGGTTGATTTAACGTTTGGTTCTTTTGTGGTGATTACAACAAAAAGTAGTAAACATATAAAATTAAAACTAAAGGGTGACCCATACAAGACATGAATTTGGCGTATATTGTTTATCTTTTTTTTTTTGAAAATTATTCTTTACAAATTACTCTCTTTAAAATTCTTTTAATCATATTTGATGCCCATTCTTCTGTTTTGAAGTCGGGTTTTTTTCCAAGAAATATTTTCATATGTGATGCATATATGAATATGAACTAGAGAGAGGTGTTGAAAGTTTTTTATCCAGTCTTTTAACATACTGCCCTCGTATTTAAAACTATATAAACGGATTTCAAACTTGAAAAAAATGATAAACAAACTTCTTTTAAATAAATTGCAACGCCATATATAGAGCAAATATTTCAAATATACCTACACAGATAAAAGCATACAATGTTATTCAATTCAATACAATATTCCCTTTTACAAAAAATCGTAAATTGTATTTTTCTTTCATTCAACACACACACACACACAAGTTCGTTACAGATTATTTGAAAGAAATAAAATAAATTTAAACTAAGTATTTTATTTTTACAAAAATATGTTTATAAAAAATAAAATATACAAAAAGAGTAGTACATATAAAAAAAATGTATGAAGAAGAGATTTTTATCTCAAAAAGTAAAACTGATGATTTGATTTAAAATAACTGTTTGAAAAGTCGTGTAGAAGAAACACTTATAATTTATTTTTAATAATTCTTGCAAAAAAAAAACCGACTTCAAAACAGATAGATGGGCACCAATGCTAAACTAAAAATTTAAGAAGTATTTTCTAAGAATTAGATTTAAACCAAATAAAAGGAGCGCCAAAATTACCGGAAAAAAAAGGAGAGACTATGTGAATGTCAAGCACCTCCCTATTACTGTTTAAAAGTTAAGCTATTTTCACCAGCATCCAACTTTTTTGAGGACACCATTTAAGCCTCTGTCTATAACAGTTTCAAAGATAGGGCCACATAAATTAAATTACATCACCTATTGCGACACCCTGTAATTTACAATTTTAATTTAAAGAACTGTTGTTATAGAGGACTTGGCCAAAAAGATTTTTTTTTGAATTTCAACTGTCTGTCTATATTGGTTCAAAAGTTTGGCTATATACATTAAATTACATGAACTATTAGGACACCCTTTAATTTATAATTCTAAATATTTATACTTGTTATTATACCAGACAAAGTAGTGGACATTCTGCCTAATTTTCAAGTGTTTGTCTATTGCGACACCCTTTAATTTACAATTTTAAATTAAACAACTGTTGTTATAGAGGACTTGGCCAAAAAGATTTTTTTTTTGAATTTCAACTGTCTGTCTATATTGGTTCAAAAGTTTGGCTATATACATTAAATTACATGAACTATTAGGACACCCTTTAATTTATAATTCTAAATATTTATACTTGTTATTATACCAGACAAAGTAGTGGACATTCTGCCTAATTTTCAAGTGTTTGTCTATAACAGTTCAAAATAGAGGGCCATATAGGTCAAATTACATCATTTAGGGGGACACCCTTTTATTTATAAATTTAAATTGTATACTTCTTATAGCGGACTTTGCAATACAGCGCACTTTGCAATACAGATCTGTCTCTAACAGTTCAAAAGTTTGCTCACATACATAGAAATACATTAACTTTTGCGACACCCTTTTGTTTTCAAATTTAAATTTTATACTTTTTGTTATAGCGGACTTAGCAATACAGGTTCTTTGTAAATTTCAACGGTTTGTATACAACTGTTAAAAAGTATGGCCATGTAAATCAAATTAAATGAACTATTGAAGCACCCTTTAATTTATAATTCTGAATATTTATACTTTTTATTATAACGGACATAGTAATCGATATTCTGTCAAACTTTCAAGGTTTTGTCTATAACGGTTAAAAATATAGGCCCATATAGGTCAAATTACGTCACCTATGGGAACACCCTTTAAATTTAAAATTTTTTTTTTTTTTACTTGTGATACGAAATTTTTTCAAATTTTAAATTGGTGCCCATTACTGTTCTTAACACACGTGAAAAGCAGGTATGTTGTATGGTGACACCCTTTAATTTTTAAAACAATGAACTGTTTTTAAAACGGGACCAAACTGTAAGCATATCCTTTCAAATAAAGAAAACAATTTTAAAATCGGAAATGGCTGAGTTCTGCGGCCACATTCAGACGAATTGATAACCTTCTTTTCTAAAGTCGGTTAAAAATAAAACAAAATAATAACAATAAGCGCTGTAGTCGTCAAATATTCTATTCTAATTTTTTTTTTGAAAATTACGACTCTAAAAGTATCGATCAACTAGTTTTGTGTGTTGTTTACCCAAAAAAGTATCAAATACTCGATACTTAGTACCCACTACTCAATACTCGGCCAGCTCTAATCTTGACTCAAAACAATTTTATTATATGGTTATATGGTTATTGTGGAACAAGATTAACGTGAGTACCTGCCTACTCGGCCCAACCTCACGGTGGTCTTACCAACGAGTGAAACTTAGGCGTAGACTAGCGCCCCCATTGTGTAGTATAACAACACTTTACGATTGCCACCAATCGCTTTTTGTGTAGCAATTTATATAATATGGCAAGCCTTTCCAAGGCAAGCCTACATCCAAATTATAACGTCTTGCTTAGGGGTTTGGAGACTATCCAAACTCCGTCTGTTGAGAGTGCAACAGCACACTTGATCGACCTTGCACCTTACCTACATAAATCGATCTTAAACCACAACCACCACGTGTACCCCCGAAGGGGACCTCACCAATAACCGGTCACAGAGAGGATAGGTTCTCTGTGGGGCCACCGATTCCCGTGGTACCAGTCCTTTGGGCACTGGTAGGGTCTCGAAGAGGACCCGCAATGTTTATCGCAGACCTTTTCTTCCAGATTTATGCTCTAGAAACCCTAGCGTCTGGTGCCCCTATTTTCCCCGAGTGAAAGCATTTGCCATATTCCTGCAGTGACAATTGGAACCCCCGGGGGTATTATATGGTTATATGATTATATGGTTATATGATTATATCAGCACAAAAAATACTATATGAATTTACATCGATTTTTATTGGCCGTAAATAATCTAGACCTAGAATACCTCTCGAGAGTTAGATGGATTTGGATGTAATCAAAATAGCTTAAGCTGCATAAGGGCAGTAGTGAAAAGGCGTTGGAAACTTAAAATATCATCTGGCGAAAATGAAAAGAGTCTGCGTATGAGAGGATGAGACAGTGTAAATGTCTAGTTCTATAGCATTAGGTGTAGATGCCTTAGAATAACTACGGGTTAGAAAAATGCTTGCAATTACTAAAGAGACTCCTTGATGACATAAAAGATCAACAGTTTGAAGTCACTGCAGTCGAGCATAAAGGTTATAGTTCGCAAAAGAATCAACGAAAGTAATTTAGTCGCAAATTCCCAATGTACATATGTATATATTTTCTTGAAATCCTATTGGAACGTTGGGCCATAACAAAAGCTCGGTATTCATTTTGATTTCTGGATAATTGTTTAACTTCGTTACAAGTTGTATTCATTTAGTTGAGTTCGTTGTTAGTATTTCGTAGTCATGCTAATTTGGGCCATCCTTGAACTTTGGTTTCTTGAGGGTTCCACCATATTGCAGTTGGGCAGGTTTCTTTAATAAATTTTCTTCTTAGTGAATATGGCCAAACCATTTCCTCTTTCTTCTTTTTATTTCGTAGTCGATTGGCGTTTCATTTGTTAGGTCGTATAGTAGTTGATTAGAGATAACTTGGACCCACCATATTCTTAAAATTTTTTGCAGACAGAGTTTCGACGAAAAGGTTTGTAACCTTTTTGATAGGTGACAAAATTTACTAGGCTGGTGTATGGGACCATTGTATTGGGGAAGTTGTCAAAAGTTGTAAATTTTTCACTTGAATACGCAGTCTGCATGTTGGCTTTTTGTTGAAAGAAGTACGTAAGTTACCAATCTGCTGTCTAATATTAATGAGAACCGTAGAGGGTCGAAAAAGAACCCATAGAGTTAGTGGTCTGCTGCGATGTAGGCGTATAAATTAATAAATTCCGATTCACAGTTAATCTTTCTAGATGTGGTACAAATTGTTATGGAATAGAACTAATAAATAGAGAACACATCACGTTAATAGACTTACAAGTGTTAAAAAGTAAACTATTTACTTAGAGATCTAAAATAGTATTTTAATAGCTGGTACTGAAAAAATACGTTAAGGTTAGGTCGACACCTATTAGAGTGCTATAGCGGTAACAATTGATCGCCTCCTAGACCATCGCCATGTTTAAGTGACAGGTCGCTTTGAAAGAAAGTGTTACAACTTAAACCGGTCTCGATCACTTAAGAACTAGTCAAGTGGCAAGTCATGTGGTAGCTCCCTTTTCCCTTATCATTATTAGGGTTTTGATTATGTATCTTAGCCTCCAATCAATCTACAACTGGTCTAGTGATAAGGTAAATGCATCAAGCAGTTCATAAAAGGCATCCTCAATAATAAAACCGACAGCCAGTGCATTAATTTTGCCCTTAAAACAGTGAGGCAATTGAACTCTATCTATGACATTAAAGTTAATTTTGAAATTTATTGCACATAAATACATTTAAACTAATTGCTATTATCTCTTAAGAGTATATGTACATATGAATTTTCTCTTAAATAAATATTTAAATTATTTTTCCCATCAACTATGACAAATTGCTTTATATTTATAAAACTAATTTTCTTCTATTTTCAATTCAATTTGTGCTCTTTTGTAGGTTTTCTTTTTTCATCGAAAAATTCTATTATAAAAGAAATCTGTCGTCCTTCATACAGTTTTCTTTAAAGCTCCTACCCGCAATGAGTAAAATTTAAAAGACTACAAACCTAACCATTATCAACATTCTTGCCACTGCATTCACTCGTTTCATTTTATCAAACAAAAAAAAAAAAAAAAAACAAAAATTATCTGTCATCCAGCACGTTTAAATCTTGAGCAAAAAAGTAAAATATAAAACTTGAGAAAGAACTATCAACGAAGGTGTTAAGAGATATTTTATACCTTCCTTTTTAAGACAGACACTTCTGATGGATTTGCCAAGTTTTCGTTGGTTGTTTTTTGCTTTTCTTATTTCTGCTGCTAGGAAACTCTCAAGTTGGTGTTCTTAACACCTTTTTGAAATCAAGCAGCATACTGGCACACAAACATTCATACATATATTCTCACCACTACTATGTACTTCTTCTAGTGTGTTGGTTCAAGTAATAGTTGTAAGATTATTTATGTCTGCACATGGTTAACCCGACATTTATAATTGCCACAAACATGCTGCAGCTAAAGTTATACACACACTTGTACATATGACTATATATACACACATGTAGACAAGAAAAGCAGCAAAAAGCGACATATAAATAAAAACGATGCTGATATTGCTGCTATTTATGTTCATTATTTTTTAAAAATATTTAGGTTTTGGTTAGATTTTTTTTTATGTTTCCAATTTTTGCTCGCTTATTTTCCATATTTTCCTGTTAGACAATAGGAAATGAAACAACAAGATTGTCAAGTGCTATTTAAGATATATTGCTTTATTTTTTTTTGTTTTTCTTCAAGTTTTTATTTATTATTATATGTATTTTTTTCTTTTTATATTTTACTTAAATGTCCTGTTATCGCTTAATGGAAATTTTAAATCAAATTGTTTTTTTGATTTTCAAACTGTTTTATTGTGCAAAATTATTACTAGACTGTATGTTTGGAAAATAAATGAAAATAATAAAAATGTCTAGATAACAAGTTTAAAGTGAAAAGAGTACAGAGTTCAGAGTTTTTAACCATAATTGAGAATATTTTTTAAATAATAAAGCGGTCATTTTTAAAAATTATATATTTGACAAGAATGTATTTTTTAGGAAGAAAATTTGGAGCATCGGATGGAGGTGTCACGCCGAGGTCGTGGCGGCCATTTGGCCGATATTTTGTTCCATACATAACTGAACCATACCAATAATATCAAAATACAAAGAAATGACAATAATTTCCTAAATAATAGTTTGTGTTTTATTCAAAATCAACATCGGCCTCTTAAACTTTAACGACCCTTTATTTGATGTAGCAAGGAAGTTTGTGAGTAGGAAAATGGTTTTGTTATATAAATATTAAAATGGTAAAGATACAATAAGTATACCTGGGAGATCTCGAACCAACTCTGCAATTAGATTATTCGTTATTGCGTTCTTGTAGACACCTTAAGAAACCAGCCGTACGTAAACCTTCCAAGCTAACATGGTGTGGAGGATAAGCAAAACATTATACCGAAAAAGGCTAATAAAGCTAAGTTACCATCTGTCGAGGTTAGTGGTGGAGTACCCCTAAGATTTGAATTTCGTGAAGCTTCGTGATGTTTATCATGGCCAAGCATACCTGGTATATGTTTTTCCACAACAAACAGTGGTAAATTTTGTATAAAGGACAGTATAGTTTCTCTCCTCACTACTTAATTCCTCTAGCCTCTTGGCAGAGATATGTATTTACTAACAGCCTGTTTTCGTTTGCCAGAGAAGGTATAACTCGAACTTCTGACACTAAGATTTTCCGAGACGAACTAACCTGCCAGCTGACGGCCTTGAGACTTATAAAGAGTGATCCAAAATTAAAGCAAAGTTTGAATTTGCCACCTTTTGTAAAGTAGTGTTGGCAACCTTGAAGAAAATGTAACAGGTAATTAACTTCCCAGAAGAAAAAAACTCGTTAAATTGTTGAACAAACTATATTTGAAAACTAATGAAAGTTTGGCGGCAACCTTTCATCACAAACGATGAAGCACCTTTTCATCTTGATGGCTTTCTCCGAATTTCTGCATGTGCGTTTGAGACAATCCATCATATGTGATTGTCGAAAAACAAATGCATTTGCAACGAGTCACTGTTTGATGAAAATTTTATGCTGGAGACAGACATAACTGAATCATACTTTTTCAAAAAGGAAATTAAAAGGGAAATTGTTATAGCAAAATAAATTTTTCGTAAAAATATACGTTAAGGAAAACAGCGACCTTTTGAAGTGCAAGATTATAGCTGAATGCAAAATTATCCTTTTAAAAATAGCCCGAAAACAATAATGAGAAATAGCCAAATGATTAATCTTTACGTATAATAAAACACTAACTCATTTCCTGTCTGTCTTTCTGTTTGGGTTCACATCATCCAAAAACTGCCGAATGGATTTTAACAAAATTTTGTGAGGAGCTACCTTAGTATCCTGACTCCAATATAGGATAATTTTTTTTTTCGCACAAATATCTTATTTCCAAGAGAAAGTGGAGAGAAAGCAGGAAAGTACGACGATGTTTTTAACCGACTTCAAAAAAGAAGGAGGTTATCTATTCGTCTGAATGTTACTTTTTTTTATGTATGTAACCGCAGAACTAAGCCATTTCTGAACCGATTTTAAAATTTTTTGCTTTATTTGAAAGGTTATGCTTCAAGGTTTTTAAAAACAGTTCATTATATTAAAAATTAAAGGGTGTCCCCATACAACATACATGTTTTTTACGTGTATTAAGAACCGTAAAGGGCAGAAAATTAAAATTTTAAAAAACTGCTTGCCGCTATAGCTCCCAACAGCAGAAATTAATAAAAAAATAAATTTAAAATTTAAAGGGTGTCCCCATAGGTGACATAATATGACCTATTTGGGTCTATCTTTTGAACCGTTATAGACTAAACCTTGAAAATTTGACAGAATGTCGACTACTATGACCGTTATAATAAAATGTATAAATACTCAAAATTTTAAATTAAAGGGTGCTCCAATAGTTCATTTAATTTGATGTATATGGCCATACTTTTGAATAGTTGTACACAGACCGCTGAAATTTACAAAGAACCTGTAGTGCTAAGTCAGCTATAACAAAAAGTATAAAATTTTGAATTTGGAACTTAAATGGTGTCCCAATAGTTAATGTAATTCTATGTATGTGGCCAAACTTTTGAACTGTTAGAGACAGACAGCTGAAATTTACAAATAACCTGTATTGCAAAGTCCACTATAGCAAGTATACAATTTGAAGTTAGAAATTAAAGGGTGTCCCCATAAATTACGTAATTTGATCTATATGACCCTATCTTTTGAACCGTTAAACACAAACACTTGAAAATTAGGCAGAGTGTCCACTACTTTCTCTGGTATGATAACAAATATAAATATTTGGAATTATAATGTAAAGGGTGTCCCAATAGTTCATGTAATTTGATATATATGGTTAAACTTTTTAACCGTTATAGACAGATAGTTGAAATTTACAAAGAATCTTTGTGACCAAGTCCTCTATAACAACAGGTCTTTAATTTAACATTGTAAATTAAAGGGTGTCCGAATAGGTGATGCTATTTGATCTGTGTGCCCCTGTCTTTGAAACCGTTATAGACAGAGGCTTGAATGGTATCCCCATACAAGACGGATGCTGGTGAAAATAACTTAACTTTTAAACAGTAATAGGGAGAGACTTGACATTCAATAGTCTTTATTTTTTCCCTCTAATTTTGGCGCATCTTTTATTTGGTTTAAATCTAATTCTTACAGATTACTTCTTACATTTTTAGTTTAGAATGGGTGCCCTTCTATCTGTTTTGAAGTCGGTTTTTTTTGCAAGAATTATTTACCGATTTAATTTATGCACAATTTAAGGCATCTTTTACTTTAGAAAGCAGGATATTTTAAACACGCTTAGGCAACAGAAGGCGCTGTTTTAAAATAATCACAAAATTAATTGAAGGCGGCATATTTTAAACTTGGGTTTGCAATAGATGGCGCTGTTTTAAAATAATGACGAAATATGTATTATTTACTACCAAATAGAGAATTGAATAAAATGTGTATTTGATTTGTATTTTTACGTTGTGGAATTACATTGTTATTAAAATGTTTTAAACACCTTTTACAGAGCTGTACAATAATTTTTAGAATTTTATCCAGGGATCGATACCTTTATGTAAGGTAAATACGAAAGAGTCTTAAAATTTTGCGTAGATTACTTTCAAGGCAAAATCAAACAAAATATTGCCAGGACGCACACAACGTGTGGGCACAGCTCGTTATATATAATTTTGTATGAAAGGTACCATCGCTAGTTAGGTTTTTCGCCGACTATGTGTATTAATGAGAAGGCTATTGGTACAAAATTATATCACTTTATGAGTTTCACTTGCGTAAGTTCACGATAATAGTTTTTCACTGTATATAAGAGGTACCACGTCCATTGTTTTGATACAGCCTGTTTTTTTTTGCTGGCCTATGTATATTAATTTGAGGGTTACTTCTACAAAGTTTTAGAATATACGATAGGTACACAATCAAATTTTTTTTCTTTGTTTAGGCGGTACCACGCCCACTTGAAATGATAAAAAATTACATAGCCTATTTTATACAGCTATAAATTTACAAACACACTTTGTGCTCACATTAAAAAATTTCCTTTTTTAAGAATTGTAAATAAATTCATTAACAATCTAATATTAAATTTACATTGATTGCTACTTCTTTAAAAAGATGTAACAAACGATACAACTGCAGAAATTTTTACATCAAAAATTAATAATTGAATATTATAGCAAATTGGAATCTATTGTTTGTGAAAAGATTGAAATGAAGCAAACAAAATTTATATAAGACCACACAGACCGCAAATGAAATGAAAGTTTATAAAGAAAAATACACACAGCCATACAATTATATATGTTTAAACACACACACACACACACACGAAAAAAGACATAGAAGTAAACCAAATGATAAATAATAACAAATATATGCTGGATTAAAGAAGGTATTCAAAACAGGTGTTAATTTGAAGAAAAATCTACAAAATATAGATTTTCGAAAATAATAAAAAGGGATAAAAAACATCTACTCAAAGCTAAATATTTCAACTCTTCATAGTTTAAATAATTTAATATTATATTGGTATTATTATAAAAAAATATATGTATTAAATCTCAGACCAGCACTTAATAGAATAATTTTAATTACATAACATTTCCAAAGATTATATACTCCCTAACAGATAATTGAAACCACTTACACAGAAAAAAATATTTTCATTAATTAAAGGTTTTAATAGGTTTCAGGTTAAAAATTAATCAAATAATTAATTGATACAATTATGTGTTTAAATAAGCATTTTTTTGTTTTGTTTTAAACAAATATACATTTGAATCAATTAAACAAATAATTGAATTTGAATTTTAAACTAATTAAAACCTTTAATTGATGTAAAAAAATTTTTTGTGTACTTTTTTTAAAATAAAATCACTTAAATTTTTGCTTTTAAAATATCTTGTCAGTCTGATTATTTTACTACCATGGCAGAGAACACATTCTTAAGATAACATAAATATTAACACGATGTGTTGATAATACACGCGTGTGCGTGTATATGCATATGACGTCTATGGCAGTCCTCTATCTTCTATATAATTAAAATCAAAAGTCATTCCCTGGCAATCGCTTAATAACCCAACTTAGATTTTTACGAAAAGAAAATTGACCACGCCCACTTTTTAAGTAGCTAGAGAACTAATGGGTCCGCCAAATAACTTTTTTTTGAAAATGCTATAAAAAAACTACTGAATATTTTCTCAAATTTCTTTTTTTATTTGAAAGTACAATCCTACCGCTTAGTAATGGAAAATAATTTCATTCAAATGGCTGCCTCTGCTGGCTATGCAGTAGCCTACTCGATCAGTACAATTTTTAAGCGCATTGTCTATTGTGTGCAGCTGGATTTCACCAATTGCTTCACGTATATTGTCCTTTAAAGCGTCAATTGTCTCTGGCTTGTCGGCGTAACACTCATCTTTGACGGCACCCCACAAATAATAATCCAACAGTGTCAAATCGCAGCTCCGAACTGGCCGAACGACATCAGGTCTGCGGCTGATAATGCGATCTTCAAAAACAGGGCGCAAAACATCGGCTGTGTGGCACGTCCTGATGAAACTAAATGTTGCCAATATCCTCCTCTTCAATTTTTGTACCCCCGGGGGTTCCAATTGTCACTGCAGTAATGGAAAATGCTTTGACGCGGTTCACTCGGGGAAAATAGGGGCACCAGACGCTAGGGTTGCTAGAGCCTAAATCTGGAAGAAAAGGTCTGTTGTTTTAACACGGGTCCTCTTCGAGGCCTGACCAGTGCCCAAAGGACTGGTACCACGGGAATCGGTGGCCCCACAGAGAGCCTATCCTCTCTGTGACCGGTTATTGGTGAGGTCCCCTTCGGGGGTACACGTGGTGGTTGTGGTTTAAGATCGATTATTGCAGATGTGGTGCACGGTCGATCAAGTGTGCTGTTGCACTCTCAACAGACGGAGTTTGGATAGTCTCCAAACCCCTAAGCAAGAGGTTATAATAGGCTTGCCTTGGAAAGGCTTGCCATATTGTATAAATTGCTACTCATTGTGACTGTATACACACAAATTGCGATTGGTGGCAATTGTAAAGTGTTGTTATACTACACAGTGGGGGCGCTAGTCTACGTCTTTATTTCACTCGGTGTTAAGAGCACCGTGGGATAAAGCTATCGTGGCAGGAGCCCACGTTAATCTTGAACACATCTTAAATTTTTGTGAACAAAAATTCGTTCAACATGGCCCGATAACGATCGCCATTGACTGTAACGGCCACTCCTTGCTCATTTTCGAAGAAAAATGGCCCAATTATGCCTCTAGACCAAAATCCGCACCAAACAGTGACTCGTTTTGAGTGCATCGGCTATTCAATGTATGCGTGCAGGTTTTCTGTGCCCCAAATGCAACAATTTTGCTTGTTTACATACCCGCCAAGATCAAAATGAGATTCATCTGAAAAAATGATTTTTTTTTTTTGGCAAAATCGGCATCTTCTGTAAGTCAATATTTCCCAGCGTTGTTCAAGCGTATACACAACCATATTCGTTCAGCGGAAGGACAAAACTAATTATCTAAGTGTTACCATTCACGAAATAAGCACTAGTTGAAAAAATAACGTTAGATCGCGGACCCTTTATAATAAGTAGATCTTGGAAATTTTGCACCAAAAACCCCTTGGAACTTTGGGCGTGGTAACTCCCATACAAAGTGAACAATTATTATTGTCTACCTGGATATCTGCAATTGGAGAGTCTTGAAACTTTCCACAATAAACCCTTATACTAATGCGCATAGTCTAGTGAAATACAAACTAGATTGGAACTTTTGACGTGGTCGCTCCCACCCTAATTGTTTGGTCATTTATATCAAATATGTAAATAAAATTAAAAACAAAAAATATATATTAATCCTCTTGCTAACTTTAATTAGAAATACATTATTTAATAATTTAATATTAAGAACCATTACTCTTAAGTTTATTGATAATATCTTAGAAATTTTAACAAGGGGGTGCTAGCTACCTTGTTTCAGAATAACTTCAAATATACGGTCTATAGTTGATTCATAAATTGAGTACAAAAAATCCATCGTAAAGTTATTCCAGTTCTAATGGCTTGTGTTTAGATTGAGAGAATATGAAGGCGAATTCAAAAATTTTGGTTTTAAATACATTCTTTTACAACTCTGACATTATATTAGAATCAATGGAATCATTTCACAAATATAATTTATTTCTGGCAGCGCTGATTTAAACAGCTTCTTGGTAGTCTCTTGTCATTTTGGCAGTTTATAATTATAAATTGTGCCATAATACTTAATAGAATCCCAGACCGTAACGACACCCTCTATGCCATAATGACGATTTAAAGAAAGTTTATTTTTTATTCGTAAAAATAATAATTTTATTTCCACACAAATAACAGACATGGTTGAGGTAACCATATGCCACTATTTTTGTGGAGTTTGTACAGGTCAAACCGTTTGATATTCATTTTGGGCATAATAAATAATTTTTCGACTCGACTATACCTTGAACTAATGTAATTTATTCATAAAAATATCTATTTTCATTGGATATGATAAAGTTGAGTATAGGCCACTCCAGATTTTTTTAATTCCAGGTATTAACAGCATACAATATCTCTTGCCAATATAGAGAAGCTTGCCTGGATAACAGCTTAACTACTGATGTTTGGAGCTGAAAGAGAAGAGTTTGAGCAAAATCTCAAGTATTTTCTCTTTTCAGTTGGAGTTAAAGTGTTCCGAATCGTTCCTTTGTAAGACTTTCCATATTTTTTAATATTTTTTAAATATTCAAGCACAGTTTTATGACTTCGCTCAATGTGCCGATGGGAAAAACCTTGATAGTTTTCTTGCCAATTTTTCAATGATATTTATTAGAAGACAATATTCTTCCACAAAGTTTAATGTTTAAATCAAAATTTTAAAAAATCAGTGTATGGAAAATAACCCTTAAAATACTGCTGCCTTACACTCTAATCTTGGTGTCGGTTTTTTTCAATATTGCTAAGAAGATTTTTAGGATATTAGTAAAGTTTTAGTTGTCAAAAAAAAAAAAAAAAAAAATTAAAAATATATCTTCCAATCATCTGATCGATTGTGTAATCCTATTCAAATAACAAGTTTAAATAGCACACATCTTTATAAAAACTTCTATAAGGACACTGAGCCACAAGACAATACAAGAAACAAAAACAAAAAAATGTAAATAAGCAGATGTCAACGGTACAAATAAATGTGGTAAAGTATGCTGAGGCAAAAAAACTTGCGGTGCAAAAATACCTACACATTCTGTCAATAAAGACACAGAAACAAACAATTACCAGTATAAAATTAAAACAACTCCTGCATAAATGCACACACACACACATACACTGACACAGTCATACACATATACACAACCACATACAACCGCAATCTTTAAATACAATTCTATTTGCTTAAGAAATGTTTAAGAAGTATACGTAAGATAATTGAAAAGTTCTTATCAAACGTGTGTTTGCTTTCTTAGAACTCAATTTTATTTAGTGGAGAATTTCTAATTAAGAAAAATTTTTAACAGTAAAGATAAAATTTTGATTACAAGAAATCGTGTCCATTTTGACATGGGTACAGTTGTATTAAAAGCAGAAAAGCGAGACATGCAGCTTGAAATCCATCCGAATCCGCTGGCACATAACAACCTAAATGATTGTGGTTTAATTTAATTAAGAAGGAGACATACATACATTGTTTCTCTTATCATAGACGAACATCAGAGGAATGAACAGCAAATGAAAACAATTACCATGGTTAGGTTAGGTTGTATAGGTCGTCGGTTTGATATTCAAAACCCACTCACCTGACACCTTATGGTCCCTTTGTGACGCCTTAAAGTGATTCACATTTGTTTTAGTGCAACACCAGCCAGAAGCACGGTTAAATGAATTTTAAATTGTAATTCGTGATCAAGATAAGCATCAGCTCCTAGCTGTGTTAGCCCTTATCTGACGGTGTTCTTACCACCGGATGAGTTTTTAATGTGTTGGCTGGGGTGCGTCATATATATCGCACACTGCACAAGCGCAATGAAGCGACAATAACAACACCTTTAAATGCCTTTGTCCCATAGTGCACAATACGTACGCTATGAGTAGTAATTTATAGAACATAGAAAACTAGACCCTCTTGTTTAGGCGTTGGAGACCATCCAACACCTTCTGGTGAGAGTGCAACAGTAAACTTGATCAACCATGCACCAATTGCAAGTCTTGATCGAAACTACAACCACCACTTGAACCCCCGAAGTGGACCTCACCAACAACCGGCCACAGAGAGGCGCGGTTCTCTATCGGGCCACCGATTCCCGTGGCTTTTGGACACTGGATCGACCCATAAAATAAAAGACCTGTTCTTTCAGATTCCGGCTCCAGGAACCCTGGCATCTGGTGCACCCATTTTACCCGAGAGAATATAGTCAAAGCTTTTGGAAATGCTGCAGTAAAATTTGTACCTCCGGAGGAATTATAATTGTAATGTCACATCCCAAACTGTTAAGGATCGCTGCCTTTTCAGTAAGGAGGGCTAGGGAGTAGCTGAGTAGGTGTTTCACCGTTTCTACCTCCTTGTCATCCTTCTAGCAGTCATATTGAGCGCATAAGATTCTCGAGATCGTGCAGGTGACCTCACTAGACTATCTGGTCTGCGCGACTCCCAGTAGTTTCTGCTGCAAGTTTGATTTACAAAAACTTACTTGAAGTTGACTAGTTGATTTGTTTCCTGAACCCTAAGGTAGTTTCAGATCTGAAAAGTTCGTCCACAATTATATTTCCGAGCACCCCGACAAGGATTTTACTGTGGCTTTACTGTCGGTACAAATCCTGATATCTTTATATTTTTGCAATCATATTGAGGCCATTGTAACCGCCCGATTGTGCAGCTGACCCCGTTAGATCATCTGGTCTGCGCGACACCCAGTAGTTTCTGCTGGAAGTTGGATTTACTGACTAGTTGATTTGTACGTATAGGTGACCTCACTAGACTATCTGTGTCTGTGCGGGCTCAAGTAGATTTTGCTGCAATTTGGATTTACAGCAACTTAGCTTGATACCGACTAGTCATCCCACAGGTAGTTTTCAGATCTAGCAAGTTCGTCCGTAATTATATTCTCGGTACCCATGAGTGTCCCGGTATCAAAAAAGAATGAAAAATTGGAATGTCTTTCCATCTCATCTGGAGATATATGCGGAATTCGGGAACCAATCTGAAAGTTGTCTAGACACCCGGCAATGACTTTATCGCGGCTTTGCTGTAGGTGTAAATCTGAATAGCTTTATTATATATCCTGTGGTATCTCAGTCGACTTGCTGCTCATTTCATAGCTATAAATGTCGGCCTGAACACAGCCGTTGTTATCAACTTCCTCTAAAGAAGCCTTTAGCCCAGCATCAGTAATAATCCTAACATTAGTTAAATGCATAATGCAAACCCACTTAATGTTACATTATGATTTCGTAGGTTAAAGATCATATAATCCAACCTTGCATTATATCGGAGCAATCCAAAACTAATCCAGGCTATTAGTTCATGAAGCACCTTTTTGTAGGGAAAATAAAATAACTTTTTTTTAAAGATATGGTCACTCCATTCTAGCAGCAAATGATCACGTAGTCCGATGATTTTTAAAGTTGGTTGCCCTTCACACTTAAGTGTCAACAACAACTTTTCAAATTATCTTCGTAGTTAAAAAAAAAAGATACAAAATACAGCACAAACTTATACGAACCGAGTACAGAGAACAGAGAACAGTCTAAGAAAGCATTGTATTGGAAAAAAATGGCATCATAAGAAAACGATTAAAAGTTAAGACGTGCTTTTAATATGATGAGGCAAGAGAGTGGTTAGTTGCAACATGAAATGTAACAAATATGTGGAAGCGGCAACAACAAATATAACTAACATTAAGACTTTGAACATTTCTACAATTGTTTGTTTTACATTTGTAAATTTTTTTTTGCTTCTTACCAATGTCGTTGCACATTTACATTTGTTACTTTCTTTCTACTTTTTCTCATCTTTTTCTGTTTCTTAGAAAAGTTTCTGTCATCTTATATGTACTTACACATATGCTCTGTGTTTAGTTATACGACTGTGTATGTGTGAGTGTTATAAAAATATGTATTTGTGTTCGACTGTTTATGTGCCATAGCCACAAGGAAGTTGTAAAAGTTCAAGTGGAAATTGTACAAAATAATATCTTTTAAGTTTAACGTCGTCTCATCATCGTTTTTATTTTTCTCACTATCTATACTTTTCTCTCTTTCTCCTTCTTCTTCTCTTTCGCTGTGTCTATCTCAGCATATGTATTTGTATTGTCTCCTGTATAAGTTTTGCTATCTTCGCATGTTGATTATAGCTTTGTCCTGACACTGGCATCGAAAATATAGAAATAGAAATTAAATTCAATTGAAGCATCAAGACATAAGATGCTTGAAAATTGAAATTTCCAACCAGCAAAAAGTAAAATAAGCACAAATCTAGTGGCAATAGGAATAGACATGATGCCATCATTAACAATACGGATAAACAGAATGTTTTAATTTTGCACACACTTTTGTATATTGCAACAGACATATGTTTGTGAACAAAAAAAAAAAAAAAAACAAAATTAATACAGACGTCATGGCACTGTGGCTCAGGAAGAGGCATGATGTTGAAATATTTTTAGTGGCTTTAGTGTTTCAAAGTTTATGTATAGAGTTTTTTGTCATATAATGTCTGATTGTAAAATTTGCCTTAAAGGTTGCTATGACAAAGCACACAGCCAGACAGTGATATTATAAACCTGAATGTCAAACAGAAAAAGAATAAATATTTTTATAGTTGCCTAACAGTATGCAACATTTTTGGTTCACAAGTGGCCAAACTATTCCAATAAAAATTTTTAAATGTGATTGAGAAATACTAGAACCATGGAAAGTGATAATGATTACAACAAACAATAAACAAAAAAAGTAGATTTGTTGTAATTGTTAAAATTAGCACATTAATTATCGTTTAACAAAATCCTAGCGTTTGTTATCGTTAAAAGAATACCTCCTGTATTTCCCTGCCAACAGCGATAAGAACGGAATATGCTTAGACTGCAAAGATCGTATGATGGCGATGATAAATAATGATATTCGTACAATAAACGAACAGTTTGAGGGGCACAGGTTGGTACAAAACCTACTCTCTTTTAGCTTCGAAAGAGATTACGGCAACAGAAACAGACATAGTATAAGGAACAGTTATAAAGATAATGCTGTTTCTGAGAAAGTTGTCAAATAAACACTAGAACTTTCTAGTAGAACAAATACTATCTTTGGCCACATTCTTTGTGTGCGTTCTGAGAATATTTTGTTCGAACCTGCTTTGAAAGTAATATACACTAAATTTTAAGACTCTGACGTCTTTACTTAATATAAAGGTTCCCATCCCTGGTTAAAATTGTAAAATTTATATAAAATTCTAAAAATTATTGTAAAGCTCTGTAAAAGGTGTTTAACATATTTTAATAATAATGTAATTTCATAAAGTAAAAATAAAGGGTGATCGATTTCGAGGTACTTTTTTCAATACCTTTTTTCAGATCACGTGTGAGTCGTGTCATGCTATCATGTTATTTTTATTTAGTATTGTTTGGCATTTCATAATGGAAAGACTTGCGCCTGAATCGCTTCGCTCAATGGGCTCTTGAAAAGTTCCAAGAAGATCCGACATTTTCGAGTCAAATTTTGTTTATCGATGAGGCCCATTTCTGGCTTAATGGGTATGTAAACAAACAAAATTGCCGCATTTAGTACGAAGAGCAATCTGATGAGATTCTAGAGGTGCCACTTCATACAGAACAAATCATCGGTCCATATTTCTTTAAAAATGATGCCGATGCGAACGTAGCCGTCAATGGCGACCGTTATCGTGCCATGATAACCGACTATTTAATGTCTGAAATTGAAGGTTTCAGCTAGACGGCGACACTTTTTACACATCGCATCAATCAATTGATTTATTTCTGTGAGCACATAATTTCACGTTTTGTGCTGGTCGATTGGCCACCAAGATCGTGTGATATCACACCGTTAGACTTTTTCCTGTACGGATATTTAAAGTCTAAAGTTTATGCGAACAAACCCGCTTCGATTCAGGCCTTGGAGGAAAACATCACGCGTGTCATTCGCCAGTTACCAGTCGAAATGCTCGAACGAGTCATCGAAAATTTGACTCAACGGATGGACCATCTGCGATGTAGCAACGGCCAACATTTGATAGACATAATCCTCAAAAAATAAATGCCAAAGAATGTTCTTTTAATTGATAATCCATTGAATTTGAATTTTCTGGGTTTTTTTCTTTAAAAAAGTAGGGATCTTCGAAATGTATTACCCCTTACAAACTAAATACAAATTTTATTCAATTGGCTATTTAGCAGAAAGTTATTCATATTTTGTCATTATTTTAAAACAGCGCCATCTGTTGCGTAACCGTGTTTAAAATATCCAGCTTTGAAAAATATACGATTCCTTAAAGTATGCAGTAACTATTAATCGTTAAAAAAAATTTCGCACTTTCCTTGGTTTTTGTCTACTTTTTCTTAGAAATAAAATATTTTTGAGGAAAAAATCCTATCTCATCCTTTAGCTTTATGGCTTATCGACGTAGACCTTTTCTTTCAAATAACCCCAAAGAAAGAAGTGCAACGGTGTCAAATCACATGATCTTGGCGACCAATTGACATGGCCACTACGTGAGATAACACGGCCACTGCCATTGTTTCGTTAGCTGTGTGGCAAGTGGCACCGATCTGTTGAAACTTCATATCGTCCACATCCATATGTTCCAATTCGGGCCATAAAAAGTTCGTTCGCATCTCACGATAGCGAACACCATTCACAGTAACTGCCTGATCGGCCACATTTTGGAAAAAACTCGGCCCGATGATGCCGCCAGCTCATAAACCGCACCAAGCAGTTACTCTTTGTGGGTGCGTTGGTTTTTCGACAATCACTCTTAGATTATCATTCGCCCAAATGCGGAAATTCTGCTTATTGACGAATCCACTGAGGTCAAAATGTGCCTTATCACTGAAGATGAATTTCTTGGAAAATTTATCATTCACTGTTACCATTTCTTGCCACCATTCTGACCATTGACGACGTCTGAAATGATGAAGAGGCTTTAGTTCTTGAGTCAATTGCACCTTGTAAGCGTGTAAATGCACGTCTTTATGCATAATGTTTATCAGCGACGTGTATGAGAGGTGCAATTTTAGGGCACGATGACGAGTTGAGATGGACGGCTTCTTCAGCCACACCATTGCGAATAGCAGCAATATTTTCTGCAGTACGAGCATGCACTGGTGTTTTCACATCTCCTACAGACACGGTTTGCTAAAATTTTTGCATGCTTTTTCTGATTGTACGCACATTTGGACGATTAAATTGACCGAAAAAAATACGAAGTGTACGATATGCGTTTTGATTGAAGCCTGAATAACTTTAGCGTTGTTCGATTGTGTATATTTCCATGGTTCAAATTAGTCTGAAATTGAGAAATATCAAATTAAATGCAGAAAAAAACTTGACGTTTAGGTGTGGTTCACATTCAACATTGGCCCTTAAAATTTAAACACCCGGTATATAATTTGAAAAGTAGCCTCCATTATGTGAACATTTTAATTACTAATGATTGTTTAACTTCTTTTTGCTTTTGTTCTTGACAGCAGTCTTTCGTTTGGGAATTCGTTTTATCCAGCATCTGGTAAAGTCTTGGGAGCATTACGTAGGATGTATTCTATCTTTTCGAATTAGATGATCTTTCTTTGCTATCGTGTATTACTCTCTCGAGATAGTATCTGCCTCTTCTGGAGTCATATTTATGGGACTGTGATGTAGATTTGGCTGAATTAATTTATGTAAAATGCTAAGTTCACAAAGAAATGAACAAAGTAAAATATACCCCATTCCTTAAAGATTTCGACAACTAAAAATTTTTGGAAAATTTCCATTAACTCCCTAGAATATTTTCATTCTAAGACAATTTCCACTTTAATTAAACCCATAGTACTTTAAAAAAAAATACAAATTGATATTTTAGCATATGCCTTTTTACATATTTTCTTTTTTTGCACTCCAACTAAATTGAAATGCAGGCAAACAGCAAGCAGTAAGCAGCTATCGTCATTGAAATGCCAGCCAACTTCCGTAACAAAACGGAAGTAAAGGTTTTACACACAATCAAACATAAACCAACACATGCAAACATTCACAAGAAGCAAAAAAAGAAAAAAAGATTGTCTGCTTAATATGTTGTTTAAAATACCATACGCTTTAAAAGGCCGCCGCCGCCGACAGACACCAATGCGCTTACATACGCATTTGCATCAAAAGAGCAACAACAAGGATGAAAAAAAGACGAATTTAATCCCTTTTCTCTTAAAACATTGTTTGGTAGCAGTATTATGTTTGTTGTTTTTAGAATGCTTGTCATGACTGTTAGTGTATAAAATTGTAATACAAACACAAACATGGCCTGTAATGGTTGCTACTACATACGCATACATGTGTAGTTATTGCTGGAAATGTATTTACAACAGGCAACCGGCAATCAGACAGCCAACCAGCCATCCAGCCAGCCAGTTATACAGGGTGGGCCAAAAGAAACCAAGGGGTGTAAAAGTTTAATAACTTTTTTGTTTATTAACTTTTTTTTATTTTTTCTTTCAGATTATATAGACAACACTTGGAATTGTATTATTTAAACCAGAGATCAATTATTTTAACGCAAAGAGCATATCGCCGACATTATTGAAAATTTGATTATGAGTGATGAAGCTCATTTTCATTTGAATGGCTTTGTTAATAAGCAGAACTGTAGGTTCTGGGGTTCTGAAAATCCAAGAGCCATTCATCAACGCCAATTGCACCCCATCAGGTGTACAGTATGGTGTGGGATCACATCTGAAAATGTCATTGGGCCCTACTTCTTCGAGAATGAAGATGGAAGTGCTGTAACCGTAAATGGAGAGCGGTATCGGTTTATGATAGAAAATTTTTTACGTCCTGCTCTTGAAAACAGACCTGGTATGTGGTTTTAGCAGGACGGAGCCACTGCCCATACTGCCCGAGACACAATGGCACTTTTAAGACAAATTTTTGGAGAGCCCTTGGTTTCTTTTGGCCCACCCTGTATAAGACATCAACGTCTTTTTTTTAAGTAAAATCAAATACTCATACCAAATAAAGTATTAGAATTTTAACTGTTCTAAAAAGAGGAAAGAGCAACTGACATACTATTATATGCATTTCTAGTTAGAATTGTTAAGTAGAATAGAAAGCAAAAAAAAAAGAATCTATGAATTTTGAATTGAAATTTTTTAGTGCTGTTTATTTCTATTTCTATTATCTTTTTTTTGTTGCTGCTTCAGTTATTTTATGTTTTTACGCGCTTATTTCTTATGCCAGATATTTTATTGCAGTTTGGCAGCCACTTGTTTGCCAAGATTATATTTCAATTTCCAGAATTTTTTATGGCACTTAGTTATCTTGTATGTTTTTTATGCGTTTGCGTTTAAATTTAGAACTGTGTCTGTGTGTGGCGAGACCATGATTTGGAAAATGTTACTGCAGTTCATAGTTAATGAGGCTGAAACTATGGTTGACTAATTTTCCTCTTTTTTTGTTAAATAAAAGCACAGCTTTAAGAATGACATAACAATTAATTTTAATACTAAATGGTCTACTGATAGGGACTTCGAAATTTGGAGAGTTGACAGAAGCCATATTGTTGAAGCTACATCTATCAAACTGTCTTTCATATATTTTTATCAAAGTGCTTCCCAACAAAAAATACGTTTACTTCCAGCAGGTTTGTAAGGGAGAGAGAAATAGACTCTTCCTTCCAGCATGCTTCAGGAAGGCATGAGTTTTGTTTACGATGTCCCACTTGGTTGTTGTTGTTGTTGTAACAGCTCTGCTGTTGTCAGAAGAAAAAAACTTTCGGTTGGTAGAGCTGTTGCTGAGTTGACAATCTTTAACCGAGTGATTCTCGGGTCGTTCTGGACGAAGATCTAATTGTCGTGGGAACGAGCCCACTTGGTAGGTCTCTTTGCTTCACCAAATTCTTTATAAAAACTTATTCGCTCTGCATCCGTTAGCATTAGCGAGAGAGGTCTCTTTGTTTCACTAAATTTGATAAAGAAAACTTATTTGTTTATATACCTGCGTCCTCTTAAGCGAGAGAGAATGTAGTTTGTTATAATTGTCTTGCAATTAAAGCATCCTCGAATGCCCTTATTAGATACGCTTCTGAGAACCGCTTTTGAAAGACATAAGTCTTATTTTACTGCTAACCAAAACCCAATAATTGGTTGCTGGGTTGTTATGTGCGGACAACATTTTCTAATTTTCATCGGAATATCGCCTTCAGCGATGAGATCCTTTTTTAGGATGAATTTGGTTGTTAGAAAATTAAATTGTTGAATTTGGAGCGATACAAACCCATTGGGTTAGTAGCGTTATCGGACCAAAATGTAATAAGTAGCTAAGGATGACCTGCTTGCTTCGTAAGCTAAGTGCAGTAAATGTGAGTTGGGAAGAACGTAAATGTGAGACAAGAGTCCGAGGCGAAGTAGTGGCGACGTAGAAGATGGTGATAAAGATTTTCATGAAGCATCAGATATAGAAAAAGAAATCGAGTTAGAGACCGTTCTGGATAACAACCATGATGATGTTGAGAATTTGAATAGAGAAGCCATTGCCACAATTCAATTATCCAGCACATCTGTCACTCAGGACCTTAAGTAGCGGTCGAAAGACGGTAAGATGTAGAATTCAAATCCTCCACCACCTGGAAGACCTCGTTGTCATAATGTTACAATTTTTACTCGAAAAGGGCCATTACGAGAAGCATCACCAAGTCATCGAGCTATTTTCAAGTCATTATTGTCACCTGAAAACGTTAGTATTATGGTGCGGGAAACCAACAGAAAAGACGTTGAAGCAGTTCGTCTATGGAATGAAAAACAGTAAAAAATGCTACCTTAAATAATGACGAACGAAGACGAAATTTATACTTTTTTTGGGATTCTGATAAAGTTTGAAACTTTTAAAGGTTATTGTGCCCTATAGAGGATTCAAACTGACCCTAAGTTTCATCAATAAAGCATCTTCAGTGATGAACCCAATTTCTAGATGAACAAACAAAACTAACTAACTCCAACATGAAACGTTAGCAAATCCACATGAGATCCATGAGCGTCCAATAGATTTAGAAAAAGGCTTTGTACGGTGTGTATTTTTGGCTGAAGGCATCATCGGTCTATATTTTTTTAAAAGCGATATTTTCAAATCAGTCCATTACCGTCAATAGTGAATGCTATAAGTCGATGATTACCAACATCTTTTGACCTGAATTGGATGATATGAACACCAAAGGAATGAGGTGTCAATAGGTCTCCGCTGCGTGCTAGTGCACATTCGATACACTACACGAGCGATTTGAGTGCATGGTCATCTTGCATGAAGTTGATGTGAACTGGCCACCAAGACCGTGCAATTTGAGGGGTGATAGGTCTATGCAAATTGGCCCTCAAAGCCATTATAACCCATACCATCTATTAAATTCAGTTTGATTTATGCGCCAGAGTTATGGAAAATTATACATTTCTTATTCGACATTCCGTGCTGCATAAGTAGTGTTTGCTGGGTGCTGGTTCATTACTGTAAGGTGGGGTAGATGGGGAGAAGTGAAATTGAGCAGTACAGCCACCGATCAGGCACCACTATAGGGAACTCAATAGGTTCATTTTAGGTAGAACTGAACAGCCCTGGAGATGTAGAGGCGAATACAGGGTTTCAAGGGCCATGTGGCCCAACTTTGGACACTGCAAGGCATAACATAATCTTAGGTTAGGACAGAAAAGTTCTTAGTATCTTTTTTACTGTAAAAATTGGTCGGACACTCCAGATTTTTTCAGGATATGCAAGGATAAGAAAGAGTTAGGAACTGTGACTGTCGTGTACCGTTTATTGGCTGTGGGATTTAGCGGGTTTTTAAACTTGATGATGTAGTCAGATTTATAATGGGAATCAAGTGGCTTACTGACAGATAATGAAGTTGATCACATCAGCTAATACTCTTAACGTAGCGAGATCTGCCCCTGGAGTTGGAAACATCAGCTAATACTCTTAAGGTTGGACACTTCACCATTGGAAGAACTACTAGAGCTACACATCTGCAAGGGAATGTCCTGCTCTCCGAAACATCAAAACGTAACACCGATCACAGTATAATAATCGTCGTAAATCCTCGATTGAATAGTCAAGGGCAGTAACCACACGAGGGCATCATCGGAGCTTATGAGAAAAGACCATTAGGAGCAGAAACACAGCTTTAGATGTACAATAATTTATTACAACGTTTTAATCTTGTGTTTTATTGTTTTACACCCTGGATACCGCTGAGCCTACTCCAGCAACTACACGCAAAGAAAAAACATGGTTATGGTATGGTCACAGGAATCACATTATGTTCTCTGTAACAATGTATGGTTGCAATGAACAAATTTTGGTTGTTTGTAACATTACTTTGGTCACGATAAACAAGTTTTGGTTATGATTTTATCATTAAATGGTTACTACATTCTAAAAATTCAATATGGTTGGTTTTTGATCTACAAATTTTGATAAACTTCAAACTACAACCAAAGTTTTATAAATATTCAAAAATAATATATTTAAATCGGGTTTGACAACAGAAAACAAAATATTTTCTTAAAAAAAATATAAATAGTAAAAAAATTTATTTTTGGAAAATTGTATAGATACTCGTATGTAAATATTTAATTAATCTTTACAATATAAAGTAAGTATTGAATTTTGCTAATTAATGTATCAATGAAAACGACATGATGATTTCATTGATACAAAAATTAGCAAAATTGAAATCATTGTGATAATAATAAATATTCTTTTAGAAATGTCCTCATGATCAACGTTGGGCTGAGAAAGACTACAAGAAGGCTCATTTGCATACAAGGCGCAAGGCTAATCCTTTTGGTGGTGCTTCCCATACCAAAGTAATTGCACTTGAAAAAGTTGGTTTTGGATATAAACAACAAAATTCCTCTATTCATAAGTGTATGCGAGTCCAATTGCTAAAAACCCGAATAGTATTGAGTGCTCTGGCTGGTCCTATGTACATTGAATAAAACGGTGAAATTTTAGTTCCGGGTTTGGTCGTAAGGGTCATGCCGTCGGTGATATTGCTTTCGTTGTTGGTATATGAAAAAGAAGCTCCGTTCAAGTTCTCAAAAAATTTTAGTTTTATTTCAAAATTATAGTTATGTGTGTACTCGTATGTATAATAAAATATATAATAAAATGTAAGTTTCAAAATAAATTAAAGAAAAAAATAAACAATTTTTTAATGACATTTCATTTTTTTAACCATACTATAATATTTAATTTAACCATAATATTATAATGTTCAACAATAGTATGGTTTAACTACAACCATATAATTTAATCATAATATGTTGCTCTTAGTTTATGGTTACCTCAACCATGTTTTTTCTTTGCGTGTAGAGAGTACATGTCGTACTTTTCGAAGGGAGGAGCTGAAGCCGCGATCAACATTTACATGAAACCATATTGAAGCATTGAACTATATATAGATGGTTCTATCGCTCCAAATAAAGATTTCATAATTTTCTCTAAATTGCATGTGTTTTTTTTTAATCAACTCCGAAAGCTCTTAAAAAATCTCCCATTATAATTTTGTCAATAACTCAACAGCAACAGATTCAATAAGTATCTGAACCTTGTTTTAACCGATGAATCCACATAAAGGATTTATCAGCAAAACTAGTACTTCCCTCTACATTAAGTGATGCGAAACTAGAGTTCCCTCTATCTGAAGTGATGTGCAACTTGCCGCAATGAGCATAGCCACTAGGCTTTCTTTTTCAGTATGTGGTATTCTGTTGTATGGAAAAGGAACAGCCATTAGCGAAAAGTGTTACTTCATTATTATCAGCTTGGAAAAATTGGTAAGGAAAGCCAAACTTTTGTAGTGGCTGAGCCAACTTGAGTGGAGTGGTTTAGATGCTGAGTGGTTTAAACGCTGAGTGGTTTAGATGCTTTAAAAGAGGCGGTTTTAGTGTGCATGATAAGGGGCACTAATTTGTTTATAATCTAGATAATATGTGATTACAAAGCTTTACAGAAGTGGTGTATATCGATAACAGTACATTCTACTTAATATCATTATCAAATTTATTAGTAGAGAAAATTATTACCAACTTGGAACTTCTTTGGACGTGATTTGATTATAATTTTTAGGACACTGTTTGCTTTAGTTTTATTTTTATTTCTTTAGTTTGAGCTTAATTTTAAAAAAATGTCATTTAAAAATTTTCAAAGTTTTTATACGTTTGTCAGTTGTTATCGCAGCTTAGCCACATACAACGCGCAATAAGTTTGAAAATAAAAAGCACCTGAACATTTCAGAAAACATTTCAAAATCACAGAATTATGTCTTCGCATCCCAATGCAAAACGTGATAATTTCAACATATTTTTTTTAAAACTTTTTCATATTTCGAACAAATAAAACAATGACATAAACAAAAACTTTTATTGCCATATTGCCAAGTAAGAAAAAAATTACAAACATAAAAATACCTAAAATGAAGGCGAGCAAGAGAGTATGAGGGAATTTGCACAGCTTTTATATGTGTTGCTAATGTCAGTAACAGCTGTTGCAAATGTGTTTGTATTTGTTATTTGCAATAAAAAAAAGGCAAGACTCCAAATAGGGAAAAGAAAAAGTTTTGCACTTGTCACAAACAGTGCTGATGACGGTGATGATGAGAACAATTTAAGACTGTCGATGAGTGTGTATGTAGCAGGTGGCATACGGGTTTATGTTGCATACTTTTTGGCTGTAAAACTAACAAATCTCTTACAAATCGAAAAATTCTATTGGAAACTTTGTGGGAGAAAATCAAATACCAACTAGGTACAGAAAGTTTTATTTTACACAAACACACACACACATACACACAAGTAAACAGCCAAACGTGTTGTTGTTTATATTAGTAAATAGGTGTACATATATGTGTAGTAGGCCACTTGCTATAACAAATTTTTTTCCCTCTCCAAAAAATGTATTTGCTTTTAAGTACAAATATGCATTAAACTAAACAAAAATTTTTTTGCACAAACGAAAGTTTTTTTTAAGGATTTTTATGATGGTATTTGGTAAATATAGATTTAAATACAGAAACAGTTATGGCCCTTATACTTAAGTGTTGAAATGGATTTGTTGAATTCATATACATTTTAACAAATTTTTTTATTTGAAAAAAAAAAAAAGAAAACGTGCCCAAAAACCAACTGATTTGTATGTGTGCATATGGATACAAAAGATTATATGCACAAAACCAATCTCAGCATAAATAGTGTGAAATAATAATTTTGTATTATAAGCAAACGATTTATAGATACAAGACAAGACTAAATCGTATAATGTGGAATTTCTAAAAAAAATATTTTTGATTCTATTTTTAATCAAGCACAAGGTCTTTTTTATATAAAAATCTTTAAACAATTTTTATTCACAATATTTCGCTACACCATTGGGTAGCATCTTCAGGAAATAAAAATAATAAAAGTTTTAAAAATTTTAAATGATTGATAAAAATTCAAATGAATGAAAAAATTTGTTGTCAATCAATTTAAAAAATTCTAACATTTCAATACATTCAAGTAACATTTCAAAAACAAATAAAAATTAAAATAGAAAAAATTCCTACATATACATATACAGAAAATTTTTGATATTCAAAAACATACAAACATTTTAAGAGAAAACACAATAAATTTTAAATTCATATACATAAATTTAACCGGAAATGTTACAAAAAATTAATGTTTCTATTATAAACTTTTGATTCAAATTCATGTTATTTTTTATGCACTAAATGCCTATAATTTTGTGCAACATTTTCTGTATCTGCTTTAAAATTTATTCTTTTTTCAATTGGAACTTTAATAATTTGTAGCATTTCTAACATATAACGACGTTTATAATTATTTTCCAAATTTAAAATTGATACATTTTCAAAGTTAGGATAATGATTACTTTTCGAACAGTGTGAAGATAATGCTGTTTTTTGCAAACTGATATTGTCTCTGTATCTCTGATCTGATTTATGTCCAGCTATCCTGACTTTCAATTTATTCTTTGTAGTACCTACATAAACTTTATTACAATTCTCTTTGTCATTACCCTTACAAGGTATTTTGTAAACTAAATTAGACATATCTAACTTTTTAATTTTATCTTTAGGTTTGCTAAATAATCTATTTAATGTATTATATGTTTTGTATGCCATCCTATATTTATCTGTATCAAATATTTTTGATTTTTCTAACCGTTCGGATAAATCTGGTACATAAGTAAATGATTTATAAATTTTTGGTTCCGTATCATTTTTTCTATTTGGTTTTCTATTATTTTTATGTTGATTTATTAATTAGTTGAATTGGAAAATTATTTTCTCTTAATATATTTTTTATCTTATCTATATTCTTTTTGTGAAACTCCTTGTCACTAATGGTTAGTACTTTTTCTATTAAATTTCTGGCTGTATTTATAAGAATTGTTTAAAGATTTTTATATAAAAAAGACCTTGTGCTTGATTAAAAATAGAATTGAATTATAAAAAAGGTCAAAAAACTACAATAACTATTTAAAAATATTTTTGTTTTAAAATATTTTTATAAGGGAGATTTACATATTGATCGTAAAAGTTTTGTTTTGTTGTTTTTTTTTCTTTTATATTTATCATACCCTTCACCACAGGTGGAAATATTATATAGATTCCGTTTGTAATTTCTATAATATTCATTTCCGACCCCATAAAGTCTATATATTCTGGTTGTTGATACATAGAGAAGTTAATTGAGCAATGTCCTTCTCTCCGTCTGTGTTCGGGTTGAAATCAACTTTGCCAAGGCAATAGAAGACATACAGAAAATTTAAGGCCACCTATCTGCCAGGCATAGTTTTAAAAATTTAGCTAATGCAATTCAGCAATACCAGACCATTCAATTGGGGGCTGCAGGCAAAAAACCACGCCCACTTATATTTTTCAAGTTCTTTTCGATTTTGTTTTCCGTTGTAATGTTTCTCTTTTGTTTTTTTATAAATATTAGACCGGAATTAGTAAACCGCATAGAGTACAAACAGGACTCGGAGGATCAATAACACATGCGAGTGGTTGTTTTTAGGTTGGTAGAGTGTTTGTGCTTTGATTTATATTAAAGGACTTTATAGAAGAGAATACACATGAAGATAGCCGATAGAAATCAATATCATTCTAACGCAATATAGATTGCAGGAAGATTACAACTTTTACAAAACAGTACAGTACAATTTCTATAAAATTTTTACAAAAAATTTTCATAATATTTTTGCAAAAATTTTTTGACAAAATTTTTACAAACAATTTTTAATAAAATTTTAGAAAAACTTTTCGATAAAATTTTCCAAAAAAATTTTCGATAAAGTTTTTACAAAAAATTTTAGATACAATTTTTTAAGAAAAAATTTACAATAACACTTTTTCAAAAATTTTCAACATAGTTTTTACAAAATATATTTTTTATTATTTTTATTAATATAATTTTTACAAAAAACTTTCTATTAAATATTTACAAAAATATTCGATTAAATATTTACAAAAAATTTTCAATAAAATATTTACAAAAAATTTTCGACAAAATTTTTACAAAAATTTTCGATAAAATTTCTACAAAACATTTTAGATACAATATTAGAAAAAATTTACGATAACAGTTATACTAAAAATGTTCGATAAAATTTTAATAAAAGAGTTTAGGTAAAATTTTTACAAAATATTTTGACAAAAAACTTTATATAAAATTTTGATAAAATTTTTAAAAAAAATTTTCTTTAAAATATTTTTGTAAATTTTCGATAAAATTTTTACAAAAAAAATTTCGATAAATTATAAATATTTCGATAAATTATAAAACTTACGATAAAATTTTTACAGAAAATTTCCGATAAAATTTTTACGGAAAATTTCCGATAAAATTTTTACAGAAAATTTCCGATAAAATTTTTACGGAAAATTTCCGATAAAATTTTTACAGAAAATTTCCGTTAAAATTTTTACAGATAATTTCCGATAGTATTTTTACAGAAAACTTCCGATAAAATTTTTACAGAAAACTTCCGATAAAATTTTTACAGAAAAGTTCCGATAAAATTTTTACAGAAAATTTCCGATAAAATTTTTACAGAAAATTCCGATAAAATTTTTACAGAAAATTTCCGATACAATATTTACAGAAAATTTCCGATAAAATTTTTACAGAAAATTTCCGATAAAATTTTTACAGAAAATTTCCGATAAAATTTTTACAGAAAATTTCCGATAAAATTTTTACAGAAAATTTCCGATAAAATTTTTACAGAAAATTTCCGATAAAATTTTTACAGAAAATTTTCGATAAAATATTTACAGAAAACTTTCGATAAAATATTTACAGAAAATTTTCGATAAAATATTTACAGAAAATTTTCGATAATATATTTACAGAAAATTTTCGATAAAAATGAATTTTTCAATTGAAAGTAATAATTATTGCCCGATTACAATTTTAATTTGTAATTACGCATTTGTAAAAAAAAATTTGTAAAACAATTTACGAGAAGTTGTAATTGACCTGATTTAATGAGTGTCAAACGTGCAGGTCGTTCAAAAGAAATAGTCACGCTAGAAACAGTGAATGGAACATTCCAATAATAGACTTTTACAACCAGTAGCTGCAGTATTGAGACTGTAGTTATCTCAATTGAGCGGATGCATTAAAATTAGCATCAATATTTCAATATATAACAGCGGCCTTCTCTTTGAAACGTTACTATTTTGTAGTATAAACAGTATACACGTGTCAACAGTTATAAATAATTCTAATATAACGATGTGAAAATATGAATTGACGTTTATGCATTTATCATTAGCTTTTTAGATTCCTTTTTAAGTAATTTTCTATGCCCATAATTCAAAATTTCTCGCGGTTAAAATGGCCTTATTGAATTAAAATAAAAAAATATTGAAATTGTTGTTAAATTTTGTGGTCAATTGGGCAATTTTTGTTGGTTATACCTGCTCAACTTTAATATTTTTCTTTGTGTGCTTCATATCGTTGGCATTCGCCTTGATTTAATTGGAAATTTAGTTGTATTTTTAGCTTCTATTTAAGATATCTGGAACATTTCTTGGTCTCTATTCTATTTATTAGTAAGATATTCCGACTTCTCGCAGTTTGGCTAAGCTGTTTTGAAGCTACTCTTACTTTCAGATTTACAAAAGGTAATCTTTATTTTTCATTATCTTTATTAAAATCTTCATTCATAACATTTTTCATCGTGCTAAAATTTACTTCATTTTCAAATTTATTCGTTTCAATTAAAAATATTTAATCATAATTTTAATAGACACAAAAATAGAATATCACGTAGCCTGTGAAATATTTTTATACAAAAAATAGCAATTCTTTTATATTTAGAGAAACTACCACAGTTTATGTGACATTTGCCGTAGAATAACACAGATTCTGCGAACATCAAATGCATGTACGAGTATATTTTTCGGATTTTATTATCTCACTTGAAAAAAGATTTCCGTTTTAATTAATTCATGGCGGTCGTTGCTAATAAAATAAAAAACAAATCGCAAAAAAAGATTTGAAGTACAACATCAGTAATAAGATTCAGCAGATGCAAAAATATTCAGCATTCAAAAAAAAAAAAAAAAAAAAATTCAACAGAACAAATAATGGTTTTTGGATTTTTATTTTTAACTAGAAAAATTTTTTTATGGCAATACAACGAATATAAAATATATAGTGATGGCAGTACAAAAAATTTATTTTTTTTATACAAATGTAACAATCTGAAGCCGTTGGTTGTGTTGTTGCAAGTTTAATTCTCCATAAAAAATGTTTTTATCTTGTAACAACTCAAAAATGTTGCTTTATATGCCTGCAGTTTTGTAGCTGCTATTTAAAATTGAGCATTTTAGTGGATTTATGAATTTGGGTCAACCACATGTTTGATTTCATTTTAAATGCAATTTTTGGAATATGGAATTTGTGGCGATAAAAAAAGAAAATTGTTCTTTTTTAGCAGTGATTTAAAAGGCATGAGAGATTTGTACAAAAAACTTACAGAAAACTTACAGATATTTGGAAAAGTAAAAAAAAAACAAAATTCAAGTATCTTTAAATAAGCTGTGAGAAAAAAAAACGTTACTACACTTGGTTGCAGATCTCTACATACCATCAAGAACATGGGAGTCCTGGGCACACATGTATTTCTATTTTCCTTGCTAACCGTATGATTAGTTAGATAGGGTGATATAGAAGGTGGACAGAGGTTAGGGTTATATTTATACCCAAGATTGGCAAGTTCAACTTAAAGCCAAACCACTTTAAACTGATTACTCTACCTAAAAATCTTTTGAAAACAGTAGTTAGGCACGTCATTAGTGACACTCAGCAAGTTTACGTCAAGGTTAAATCGGTTAAGATTGCGGTTCGTGGCAGGATGTATACAGTGCGCCACGGGGATGGCCACAATACACACTAGTGGCGTTTCTAGACCCTTTCTAATGGAATCTTTAATAATGCACAGTGGGGCATAATTAAAATATGTTGGAAATAACTCAGCCATTTGTAAAGGGCTAGGCCGATTGATTAAAGATTTGAAGTGAGCATAGCAGAGGAGTTTTCGAGCTTAGGTTTTGAAGCTGGACACCATACACTTTCCAAGGATGGTGCTATGTGATCTTAACGTTTGGTACCTCGCACCTGCAATTTCTTTTACAGCTTGCCATTTGTGCAGTTTTTATCTGGTCTTTAAAAAATTGTGCTTTAATCTGCAAATTATGTTTTAAAATGATCTAGTGATAAGCACTTTAATATTAAAGTTTTTGATTTTGCGTTACCCTGGTCCAGTTTTTTTTTAAATATTGGGTACAATTTTTAACAAATATTTTTAAATTTTTTTTTATCGTAGTTAGCCAGCAAAATTCGGCCAATTCGGACCAATTTAGAAATAAACTAACACAATTTGAAAGCATTATTCGGGTATTAGTTCATTCATAATAAACTGGCAGATGATCTCAATCTTGCAACAGACACTATATGCTATGCGCACAAGAGCTGTCTAAAACGTAAACCACAAAGCTGGTTTAAGCCGTTCTACATGCTTCTGCTCTGCATACATAAATGATCTGTCAGTAAAATATACTGATAATATACTGTGTTGTTTTTGTGAAAAAAATATAAAATATTTTTTTTTTTTTTGTAATGGTCAACCAAAACTAGAAGTACCCCTTTCATAGTTTTTGCAATTAGCTTCATTTCAAATAATTAACAACTAAAAACAAAATTCAAATCTCTTGCGTTTGTGGTAATTTTCTGTATATATTTTTTGTGGTTTTTTTTTTCTTAATTTTTTCTTTTCTTCCTGATTTGCTTCATTTTCTGCTTATTTGGCTTTCAAAGCACTCTCTTCTGCAACGAAATTTCTTAAAAAAAAAGAAAAAATTAAAATAAACCAACTACTATAGCAGCAAAATTTTTAAGTCAAGTTGCGGTTTGTGTTTTTTTTTGTCGTACTTAGTTGCTGGACTTCAGAATGCAGACATCTCATCTTATGTTCTTTTAATGCCTAGAAAAATGTTGCTGCTGATTTTTTATTCCATAACATGTTTTTTATATTCCAGTTGAAAAAACGAACATTTTGAAATTTTGCTAATATTTTTGTTTTAATATTTTTTTTTGCAAAAAAAAAAAAAAACAACTAAAATAACATAAGAAATAAGAAGCGGAAATAAAAAGCACAGCAGAGCATAAAGCCATCAAAAACCGCAGTCAAGATGTCTGACATTTTTGAATCAACAGACTGTTGGCAGATTGTGTCTGCCATTTACATTTATAGGTGGGCCAAAGGCAGTACTTTTTAATGAAATTATGCATTCAATATCGGCACTACGGTTATATAAAATTCTTAATTAGTTGGTAACTAAAAGAGTAATATTTATTATTACAGACAAGCAATATCCTCTCTTGTTAATTCATTTTAATAACGATCATTTAGTATGTTAGGGGCCAGTGAACGTTCCAGTTTATTTTTATATACCAGGCAGCTTCTGTGATTATTCGTAAACTCTAATTTAAAACCCTTTTAATTTTTTTTCGAAGTTGCAAACTGATGCATATTTAAATTCCATATAAAACCATATTGGTCTGACGATCGACTTAAAGTAAAAGTTTTCAATCTAAACCAACTTTCATTGAATTTTTCCATTAAAGAATCGATCAAGATATATACAGATGTTTTTCCTAAGATAAAGGTATCATTTGGTTATTTATGTGATTAAAAGGGCATGACTCCCTACGCAGCGCAATGTCACCACACATTTTATTTAAAAAAAAAAAATAGGAAACGTGGTCCGATGTGAACCAAATTTTTCACTGAGGTGTTGGACATTACTATGGGATATTTACGCCCACTGCCACGCCTCCTGCCTATACTTAATCTTACACTTACTTAGACTATTTATTACCAAAATACAAAAAAAAAATATTCGAATTATTTTTATGATTTTTGTACATTTTGTTACATCGTGCGCAGTGTGGGCGTTAAGCGAGTATATTTTTGTTAATTCATCCTTATTATCTATTAGCTATGACCACATACGTTGCATGGATCTTGACAATATTTTTTTCGATTTTGCTTTGAAAGTAATCCACAGCAAATTTGAAAACTTTTAATATTATGGTGCTTCCCGTATAAATATTTTCTTAATATAAAGGTAGCCACCCCTGGATAAAATTCTAAAATTTATATAAAATTCTAAAAATTCTAATAATTCTTAAAATTGTTGCAAAGCTCTGTAAAACACATTTAGTTTATGTTATCGTTGAAAAATAAAAGGTGCATTAAAGTATGCATACCGGTAAAATTGCATACTTTCACTGTTTTTCTCCATTTCTCCTTGAAAATAAGATATTTTTGCGGAAAGAGGGCATCCTATATTTGAATCTAGATACTAAGGTACCTCCTCACAAAATTTTATTAAAATCTATTTAGCAGTTTTTACGTGATGCGAACACAGACTTATACTTATACTTTTTCCTATATAATTCTTCTCAAACAGCTTTAAGATCTAAGATAAAAGGCTTTTGAGTTTACATCATTCTCTTGCTCATGAAGCTTTGTTAGCCTGTAGGTAGGTTTCTGTTGAGCTCAACTTTTTTTTTACACGAAAATTTCACAGCTTAATTTCTTAAAAACAATGGCCACTCGATTTCCAAAACCTATGGATTTTTTTTTAAATTATGGACCACTCAGCTATAAAATATGCGAATATCAAACCCTTGGAGATGCCTTGCGCTGAATTAGAATGAAGCAAAATACCATCAGAACACATCCTTGCAGCGTGTGAAGCATTCTCGGAGAGACTTAATGCTATTATGCAGCATGCCCTGGTGAACTTCATTTAAGATTCAATGCAATAAACTGGTGATTTAAAACATATTAAATTAAATAAAGATTGCCTAAATAACATGATTTTTAATTGGGACCATTTTGAGCCTCGACAGTGGTAATAATCTTTTCTAGATATTTTTTGATATTGAGTTAAATAGTCTAGCTTCCGTAAATAAAGGAAATTAAGATACTAAACAACAATTTAAACTGAAAAATAACCAATGTTGTGGTCATCATAGGAACAACATTTTTTTATAATATTTTAAACAAAATGAAGGACATACGGAAGTCGTCACTGTCGAAATTATATTTTGTTCTTTTCTCATTTAGTTGTTATGGCTGACGTTTAAATTACAACTTCTGCTGTTTTTCTCCTTTTTAAATTTAAAGTCTTTCTGGTTAGACAACCGGAAAATTTTATGAAAAGTACAAAACCAAATTGCACAAAAAAAATAAGTCATCTGAGATTGATGGTTTATTAAAATACTAATGCATTTCAATTCTATTCATGTGAATTAAATATCGTTGACATTAATTACAATTATAAAAAACTACAGTTCGGATTATAAAAAAATAATAAAAATACAATAGAATAATAAAAAGAAAACAATTAGTTAAGCCAACAAAATAAAAACAAAAATAGCTAATGCGATATAAATAATATAATTTCATAATTATTTGTAAGTACGAGTATAACATTTTTAAAACTATTAATCCAGAAGTTAATTTACATCTGCGCTTTAAATCCCGAAGTTATTTTATTATTCTAGTTCATTTAATCTATTTCGTCAGTAAAATCCGAAAACATTGAGGGACATCTGCGCATACTCCAGCTGCACTAGAACGACCCTTCCCGATAGGATCCGTTGGGACAAGCAGACTTGGTATCATACCAAGGTTAGTTTAATAACGGCCTAATCCAAACATTAAAATGGTGATACGGGAGACGGTTTTCTTGTCTCAAACTGTCAACAACCCATTGCCTTGGGCAAATACCGAACGATTTCTTAGGCAAAAGTTTACGCCATCTTCAACTAGAGTAGAAGCAAGTAGCAGGGCTCAGGAAAGCAAAAACGTTCTGATTGTATTGGTATGTTCACATAAGTTGTGCAGTTTTACATTGGCTACATTTTTTCCATATTTTATTAGTGAAAATTTAAGGGTCCCTGTAAAAGTAAGAAAAAAATATTTCTTAATTTTCTTATTCAAAAAAGGTGAATAGCGTTAATTTAACAAACACTCAGCTACATTATTATTAAACAATGCTAAGCGGTATCACTTGGTGTGAATGAGATATTAGACAAAAACTGATGACACCTGTTTTAAAGGGCTCACTTATTTTCAAAATCTTTCGAGGTCCATAAATAAAAATTGGTCACCAATTAAGCCAAATTGAGTATAGGGTTTTACTACCCTTTGATACTAGAATTGTAAACTATGCTGCCACTACCTTGTATTGTTTTTTTCTGTTGCACTGTCTAATTAAAATATTCTCTTAAAGTTCTAAGTTTCACCAAATAATCATCAATAATCCAAAAGTCAATATTTAATTCGGATAATAATTTTAAATGTTAAATATAAATAAAATTGGTAAAAATAATAAAATTAAAAAAAAAAAAAAACAACTTAGCGTTCATGTGAACTAAATTTTAACAAAATATTTTTAAGTATAACATTTTTGTTTAGCAGCCATAAAATAATATAGTTAAAAATTCACGCTTAAAAAATTATGTCAACTAAAACTAATTAATAATGTGAGGTAAGCAAAAAATTTTCAAGTATAAAATTTTTAAGTATAAAATTATTAAGTATAAAATTTTTAAGTATAAAATTTTTAAGTATATAATTCTTAAGTATAAATTTTTAAGTGTAAATTTTAAGTTATACAATTTTCAAATGTAAATTTTTAAGTATATAATTTTCAATTGTGATATTTAAAAGTATTTTATTGCTATATAAATAAATTGTTAAAGTTAGTCTTAATTTCTTTGAATCGCTCTGACTAGTAATAGTATTAAAAAAATATTTTTTTAGAAATTAGGTGCGAAGAATGCTGAAGACGGATGTAGCGATCCAGAATATGCATAACATTCTCTTAGTGTCTAAATTTAATTTTTACCATTTTTCTTTAAAACTAATTAACTAATAAAAAAATAATCTCTCAACCCTACATAGTAAGTATAGATAATAACAACTGACCATTTCATTTGTATGCTAATATTTAGTTCGACTAATAAATTTAAATGTAAAATATTATTAAAATTAGAAAGAAAATAATTTTTAAGTATAACATTTTTTTTAGCAGCCACAAAAAAAAAATATAGTTAAAAATTCACGCATTAAAAATTATATCAACCACAACTAATTAATAATTTGAGGTAAACAAAAATTTGTAAATATAAAAATTTTAAATGTAGAATTTTCAAGTAAAAAATTTTTAAGTATAAAAATTTTTAATTATAAATTATAATTAAATTTAATTATAATTATAAATTAATTATAAATTTTTAAGTATAAAAATTTTTAGGTATAAAAATTTTATGTGTTAAATTTTGATGTATACAATTTTTAAGTTAAAATTTTTAAGTATAAAATTTCTAAGTGTAATTTTTTAAAGTATTTAATTTTTCCTATTTTGCTTTACAATTAATCACCTAATAGGTAAAAAATATTTTTTTCAACCCTACAAAGTAGGTAGAGATAATAACAACTGACCAATATTTAGTTCGACTAATAAATTTAAAAGTAAAATATTAATCAAATTAGTTAAAAAAATAGCATTAAAAAGAAACCTTAGTGATTATGCGAACTAAAATCAAAAAAAATATATAACACTTTTGCTTAGTAGCCATTAAAAAGAATATAGTTAAAAATTTATGCTTTATAAATTACGTCAAACCAAAACTAAATTGATAATTTAAGGTAATCAAAAATTTTTAAGTATAAAATTCAAAAAAATTTTTAAGTATTAAATTTTTAACTATAAAATTTTTCACTTATACAATTTTTATTTGTAAATTTTTAAGTATATATTTTTTAAGTTTATAAATTTTAAGTATTCAATTTTTCAATTATACAATAATAATGTGTACATTTTTAAGTATAAAATTCATAGGATAAAATTTTTAAATATACAATTTTTAAGTTTTCAGTTTTCAATTATACAATTTTTATGTGTAAATTTTTAAGTATAAAAATTTTTAAGTATCATATTTTTAAGTATAAAATTTTTAAGTATGAAATTCTTAAGTATACAATTTTTAAGTATTAATTTTTTAACTATAAAAATTTTTAACTATAACATTTTTAAATATCAAATTTTTAAGTATACAATTTTTTAAGTATTCAGTTTTTTAATTATACAATTTTTATGTGTAAATTTTTAAGTATAACATTTTTAAGTATCATATTTTTAAGTATAAATTTATAAGTATGAAATTCTTAAGTATAAAATTTTTAAGTTTTAAATTTTTAACTATAAAATTTTTAACTATAACATTTTTAAATATAAAATTTATAAGTATTTAATTTTTTAGTACACAATTTTTAAGCATTCCAATTTTTCAATTATACAATTTTTATGTGTAAATTTTTAAGAATAAAATTTTTTATGTATAAAATTTTTAGGTATCAAATTTTTAAGTATACAATTTTTTAAGTACACAATATTTCAATTATTCAATTTTTATGTGTAAATTTGTAGGTATAAAATGTATAAGTATAAACTTTTCAAGTATAATTTTTTAAAGTATTTAATTACCTGATTTTTTAAATTCAGTTAATTAAAGTATTTAATTAAATGAGTTGCTTAAGTTGTTTTATTACCTCTGACTTACTAATAGGGTTAAAAAAATATTTTTTTTTTTTAATTTGTCGGCTTTGCGTTTCACTGAAAATCCTCGCATCTTTAAAAACTTCCGCGCACCTAGTAGTATTTCGGACATAAAGTGATTCTTAACGTTTTGACTCTTTAATATGGTAATTCCTTTCTTTAAACTGTGATATTGTAAAGTTTTTAATGCAATTTTCTACACAAAATTTTAAAGAAAAAATTAATTTCAGCAAACTTTTTTATTTGTCTCTATAGTTCTATGATGTGTGTATGTGTGTATAAAAATATGAATACGAATAAATTTGTATAGTCAGCCAGTCGTCTGTGTAGTGGTTTTTATATTTTTTTTCAACTTTTGGGTATGCAATGAATTGAATTCATTCGTTCGACTAGACAAAACAAAAAGAGTTCCTAATGAAATGGCTTTTTTGTTAATTTTGTATATGTATACGATATGTACATGGTTAGTAAATGGTTAAATAAAAACGGGAAAATCATTTAAATACAATTTGAAAGCCTAGATACTTTAAAATAAAATAAAAAAATATCCCTCGCATTTCATATTGTAATTTAAAGTTTTCACTTAAATTTTATTCATTGAAAATAATTTAAATAGTTAATTTTGTTTTTAGTTTTTATTTGTTATAATTAAAATTGAAGCCCTAAATAAAGATAAGAACTGTCAGCGTTAATTTAAGAAGAGCTTAATTAAAATTTATTGCAAAAAAATTTGTTGTGCTCAAAAAATAAATAAAATTACGGCTTTGCTGTCAAACCAAGTGTCATTTTGTTTGAAGTCAACACGTCATCAGTAGTAGTCATTCATTAGATTATCAAAAATATGGGGGCATAACAAAAAGTAAAACAAATAAAATATTTTTTGTTAAACACCATAAAAAAAAACCCGATGATTTGTCTGCCAACAAACTTTTCAACCCTTTTAATAAGCTTCAAAAAAAGTTTAAAGGGAAAACTATATAAAACATAAGACTAGAAAGACCGTTTTTTAGAATGTTCAAATTTCTACACTAATTTAAAATTTGCACGTAGTAGGTCTGTATAACACACACATATATAGATTTACATATACATTAACTGACACTCTTACACTTCCATTCGTACTCTATATAGAAGCTTGGTTGGCTCACTACTCACTTGTTGTTAAAAAGGCTTAATGCATTTTACTGAGATAAAAAAAAAGTGACAAAAGAAGCTGTCACTCATTGTCAAAGTGAGTAATTTTGTTCATAAAATTTACCATCTATTCCCTGTGTATTATTTTCCTTTCTTGTTGGTATTCTACTCTATAAAAAATGTAATGCCTCAACTACTTATTGTCAGTCATTGTAACAGGCCTGGTTTTTCATTTAGTTTTTTTTTTGTAGATGCAACATAAAAAAGGAGAAAGAAAAACTTGTAGTCTTATTGTTCTTGCTTATACCGTGCATGTCAAAGCATGCATTTTCAAATTATAATAACACTATGGCACAGAAATTAAGATATTACTTGTTTATAAATAATTTAATTTTTATAAAATAAAATTGTAAATATTTTAAGTTTTAAGGAATTATTCAAAGTGAATAATTGGAGTTGACTAAAATGCGAAGAAGAAATTTTTTAGCCTGAAACTATTTTTTAGTCCTTTTAGCTCATTTTTTCCTAAAAGTTATTTCTTTTCAGCAAAAAAGCAGTTTGTTACTCAACATAATATACTCTAAGTTGCATGGATTTATTAAGGCGACATTTTATTTTTTTATTCTCTTCAAATAATTCGATTATTCAAGGCCCTCAAAATAGGAACTTCCTTTAATGATGAATTCTTCACTTTAACCCAATCTCTTTCCTCGCAGACATTTCTTTAAATTTAACCTCTTTGAGGCGACTTCCACGTTTGGCTTCATTTATGAGGCCTTCTTTATTTCTATTTTAATTTTTTTACGTAAACTATTTCGCAACTAAGTGATTGCCGATTTTGTGGATAGGTGGACTTTTCACTTTTGTTTGTTTTGTTAACGCGGTCAAAGCAACTACCTTTATTTTTGTATACCCTTCACCACAAGTGGAAAGGGTGTATATAAGTTTGTCATTCCGTGTGTAATATCTACAATATTCATTTCCGACCCCATAAAGTATATATATTCTGGATCCTTAAACATAGAAAAGTAGATTAAGCGATGTTCGTCTGTTCGTTTGCGGGTGGTAATGTCATTTGCCAAAGCACCAGACGGGATACAGAAGATTTAAGCCCATCAATGTGCCAGGCATAGTTTCGAAAATTTCGGGATTGCAATTCAGCAATATCAGATCATTCCTTTGGAGGCTGCGGGAAAAAATCACGCCCACCTATATTTTCAACGTTTTTTCGGTTTTATCTTTTGCTTTTTTTTTGTTAAGGTAGATCGTAAAGAGTGCATACAGGTCTCGGGTTATTAATAACCCCCTGCGAGGGCCGATTTTGTGTTTATTTTTAGGTTAGTAAGGTTATTCTGCTTTGATTTGTATTAGAAGGCTTCATAGAAAGCAGTACATATAGAGGTAGCCCATAGACCCGCAGGGTGCCCACTGTTAACCAGGAGCAGTCAATAGTGGTATTAGGATGTCAATATGACGAATTTTTTTTTAACGATGTTTTTGCTTGAGTCTGACCATTCTAATGTCATATATTTTGCAGAAAGTTCTTAATTTTTACAGAAAAATTAGTACAAAAAACATTTAAACAAATTTTTTAAAAAATTAAAATAAAAGAAATGTTTAAAAAATGTAAAAAAAATAATTTTTACAAAAAATTTATAAAAAACTTTTACAAGAAATTAAAAAAAAAAATTTTTCAAAATCTGTAAAAAAAACAAAATTACATAAAATTAAAAAAAAAAAAATTACAAAAAAATTTCTACAAAAAATTTTTAGAAAATATTTTAACAAAAATTGTTTAAAAAATATTTTTAAACATTTTTTTTACAAAAAACTTAAAAAAAATTTTTTAAAAATTAAAAAAAATAAATGTTTAAAAAATGTCAAATAAATAATTTTTACAAAAAATTTATAAAAAACTTTTACAAGAAATTAAAAAAAAAAAATTTTTTCAAAAACTGCAAAAAAAAAAAAAACAAAATTACAAAAAATTAAAAAAAATAACAAAAATTTTTTAGAAAATATTTTAACAAAAATTGTTTATAAAATATTTTTACTAAATATTTTTAAAATTTTTTTTACAAAAAAACTTAAAAAAAAATATTTTAAAAATGTTACAAAAAATTTTTAAAAAATATTTTTACAAACAAATTTAAAAAAAAAGTTTACAACATTTAAGAAAAAAAAAATTAGATACAATTTTCAAAGAAACATAAGAGGGTAACACAATATCTAGCATTACTATGATGAAGTGTATATAAGATTCGGCATGTTCGACTATAGCACTCTTACTTGTTTTCTTATTGTTTGGACTTCTACCTTTAATGTAATAAAAAATATTATATCGATTAGTGGTTTAGTTTTATTGTAATCCAATTTAAAAATGGAAGAAAAGGACATGCACTTTATACATATGTATTTTATTGTATAGGCAAGAACTCATTGCAACCACAAATGAATTTATGTGCTATATGTGAAAATGAAGTCTTGAAGGAAAGGCATTGTGAAAATTGATTTGCCAGAACGATGCATGTCAAGAAAAGCGGGCAGCATTGTCAAATCATAAGGGTGTTGTTTTCCACTATTATAACGCAGCCCCTCACATCTTTCGTCACTCGCCAAAAAGTAATGGAACTGGGTTGGGATGTTTTATCACATCCTCTGTATAGCACTGATCTTGCGCCTTCAGATTAACATTTGTTTCCTTCCATTAAGAACTCCTCAAATGGTGCAATTTTTAATAATGCTGATGAATCATATATTTTACGAACGTGGTATTTTTACACTGCCAGAACGATGGCAAAAGGTATTCAACAAGAGCGGTCATAATCAAACGACACCAAGTATATTTAGACATTAGTTACAATTCAATAAATTTTAAAAATAATTTTAGGCTGCTCAACTGACGTATGTGTAGTATTAAATATCACAATATTAAGTATACGCCATAGATAAAACTTAAAATATTTTTAACACAAGGCACAGTGTCAACAAAAGATCATTTGCAAAAAAAACATTTTAATTTTACATGTAAATGAAGTTTTTAAATCAGTCTTTCATTCGTTTTATTCTGTCTAAGTTGAAAGATTTTTTTTATTACAAATAATTTAAATATTTTTAAAGTAAAAATAGGAACTTATTACTTTAGACACTAGTGGAATGCAATGCATTTTCTGCATTGCTACATCCGTCTTTAGCATTCTTCGCATCGATGTGTGGTGTTAAATTGTAATCTGATTAACCAACCAAACTGTGATAGAGTTATACAGAATCATTTACTATTAACAAAGGATTTTTTATTCCTAATAATTATTAAATGTAAACATTAAAATCAAAAGTATAATAATTGTGTCATAACAACATTTAGAGTTACAAAAATATCAGAACTATTTTTCATTTTAGTTATTGTATCTTCAATAATAATTGAAGCAACAGCAGGGGGTTCATATAAATTTCGTATTAAACTATTTTATTATCACTAATTACTATGCAATTGTTTTTAAAACATTAAAATATGTTCTACTTTAGAAATTGTTTAAAATATTAAAATCCCTTAAGTTTAAAATTTTAAAATCCCTCGAAACAGAAATTTTGTATATTAAAATTTTTAAAATTTTATTTGTGCTATTTTTTGTGTGTTTACGCCCAGTGTGGATTTTAAATGTTAATATCATTTGCTAGTGTTAGTCTTTCTTTCCTTAATTTAGTTTTAAAATTTTTAGGTGTGTTCGTGTTCGTGTACGTGTGTGTGTCTAGTTTTCTGTAATTTTCGTATTAACAGCAACATTGTTATATCACGTCTGCTTTAACAGTCTGTCTTTGTGTCATTTTAGAGCTTTTTAATGTTTGTATAAATTTCCTTTTCTTTGTATTTTTTATACGTCATATGTATGTATGTGCTGCTTATATGGTTTTTATTTTTTTCTCTTCATTCTCTGATATAAAGTTGCACTGAAAATAATTAAAAAACTTTGCGGTAAATAGCGTTTTGCCATAGAAATGCAGTCTGAATGTGTTTGATTGTAGAAAAAGTATACATTAAAGTCTGCTTTTTATAGTATTACGCTAACGTAGTTAAAAAAATATAATGGCAGACTCAGGTATACATTTCAAATATGATTAAAAGCAAACAAACTTGATGTTAGTTAGTTAGGCAGCGCAAATATATTTAGTTAAAGTAGCTACAAACTAATTTACCTAGGCTGTCATGGCTGGTTTGTTTTAATTTTAAGTAATATGCAAAATAAGTAAATTAGAGTTGGAAACTAAAAAATATAAAATGATGTAAAATTTTTGGAGACATTTGAGGTAAATTTTAAAATATTTAAATATACTCGAACAACGGTAGACAGGTGTATATTTTGTAACTCTTGCTGTTCAACACATTCCAAGAACCAGTTGAAGTAAAAATAATAGCTATAGATATAAATGAAAGGTGTAACGATATATTACCATATGCTAACAATAACCCACTGTTAACGAGCACTATATCTGGACTATAGGAGTCCAGAATATATTCAAGAAAATTAATAACAACGAAGTTTTCTGAGTCAGAAGCCAGTATTATTTAGAAATGTTTCTAAATGATCAATGAGATACGCGTTCTAGAAAATAAACCATTGCATTGAGTGGTAAGAGAAGATTTTTCAAATTTAATTAAAAATATATTCAAAGAATGACATAAAAATATTAACGGGATAGCTCTGTCATATTGTACATGTGTACAGTGTAGAAATCAAAATACGAAAAAAGACTACATGATTTAGAAGTAAGACTTTGCCAATGAAAATTGAAAGGACCGTGAACTGAGAGCGCCTCAAATAGTAATGTATTGAGAAAAGTCTATCGAGCATGGCGATTGGTCAAAACCATCAAAAAAATTGAGATTTCATGAGACACTTCCATAAGAGAAACTGTTAGCAAAAAGATAATGCAGGTGAACATCTAGGGAGATTAACTGGCTAAAAAGCACTAAAGAATGAAAAAGCCATCGGGTAAGGAAAATCTTATTAAACACTAATTAATAATAATCGTTAAAAATAATGTTAGTCCATTCCTTGCCGCTACCCGGGGCTTTGCCTCGTTTCTGTTACATAAGTGAGATGTTTTTTAAGTATATAACAAATTATGTCGATCATTCAGATCGTCTAAAATATATCGTCATGCCTCTTATGCCTCCGAAAGATTTAGGAATAAAAGTGTGGGAGATGACTGCAAACGATAGCCGTGATTTGTATGCCACGATTGCTTTTATTCGACTATAAGCATAACAGTGGGAACAGCTTAAGTTACATTTAATGAATTTTAATCGCAATCTTAAACAATCTTTGTACCATGTCGTTAGCGAACTCAAATATGAATCCATTAACACGCAGCATAAACCATGATACCAAAGCTGCAGATTTATGTGATTAAACGTAGAGGGAGGAAGGGGGTTGTTTTTTTAGAATGGGCGCGGTAACGTTTACGTCAATAAACTTGAAAACAAATAGAGAATTAAAAAAAAAAACAAATTACAAATAAGAAATAATTAACAAACATGAATTTTTGGCAAAAATGTATGCTTTATTTCAAAAGCCAAGTTATTTAAAGTTTTTCTTGTAAAGGCGTGTTTTTTTAAGCCAAAATACAAAATTACAAAAAAGGATACAAAAAGTTAAATTTTAATCCAGATTTTTTTTCGAAAGCTCAATACAAATTCGGGTTTATGGTCTGTGGACGTCCAACTTTAGGTCACTTTTTCCAGCAATGCTGGAAAAATTGTTTATTGCTGCTGGTTTATTAGTGATATCATGTCGTCCCATGGGAACTAATCGAGAGGTATCAAATCGTACGACTTTGGTGGCCAATTGACAGTTCATTCTCGAAATAAACTTATTGCCAAATTTTCATTTATTTTGATTTCAAAAAGTCGATGGGTGCCATCACTATATGGCACATCATCCATATTTTCAAATAAAAAGTTACTGATTATGATGCGATATGGATCTTCATTGCCCATTATTTCTTGATGAAATATTGTCAATGATCCCACTAGCGTGTAAACCGAAACAAACGGTAGAGTGTTTGAGAATAGAGAGAGGAAATATATTAGTTCGACTGATTTTGAAAGTAACCTTCATTGCTAACCGAAGGTTAGCTGAAGCAACCACAAACATAAGGTGGTAAATATTAAAGTAAAAATATAAAAGAACAAGAGGAAAGCTAAAGGTAGTGTTAGACTTCGTTCTCACCAACTGACGATTGATAATTGAATACAAGTTTTCTCGTATTCCTTTATCTGAGTTTGGTTGGTTAAATAGATGATGCTTACAACTAAACACTACCCTAAGTAGATAGATACGAAGAGTGCTGATGACAGACGTAGCTGTTTAGAAAATATGCATTCCGCTCTGGAATCTAGAAATTAAATTTTCTCAACTTTTCTTTAACTGTCACCTAATTTGTAATTTAAATTATTCTTTCTTAGAAGGAATAGGACGAACTCAAGCTTGACTACAAATTAGTCTGTTCAAGTGTGAATCTAGAAATGTTGTTTTGCCAGAGTATACAGATGTATGTTCGCTTGACAGTAAACCCTTTCCTAAATTTTATCGGCCTTAGCAAAATATCCTATATAACTCGACCCAGTCTGATTGATTGATTGATTTGAAAGTAATCCACACCAAATTTTAGGACTCCTACGTATTTATTTTATATAAAGGTATCCATGTCTGGATAAAATTCTAAAATTTATACAAAATTCTAAAAATTAGTATAAAGCTCTGTAACAAGTGTTTAAAATATTTTAATAACAATTAATTTATATGTAGAAAATAATTTGTTAACTTGATTTATGTTTTGTTTTTTTACACGACTGTCTGCTATTTGGCTCTCCCTATTGCTCATCTGTTTGTTAAGCAATTAAATGCAATCAATTTTCATCGATTTCACTTGCCAACATAAATATTTGCATTAAAATCATTTATTTTGTAGTTATTGACGACGATGGTGATGATACAGCACGAACTTCAAACAATGAATGTTGCTGTTAAACTAACATATCGTATACATATTTTCCTCTGGTATTTATTTGGCTGTGTAAACTAATGGGTTTTGCAAGAAGGGCAGTTTAATATCGAATGGAATTAAGAAAACCTTTGAGAGGTTGAGCTGAACCGGTCCTGTAATCTGCTTTTGGGGGAATACATCTCCGTTTACCAGGCCGAATTGCTGGGGTTACTACATGCTTTAGCTCACCTGATAGAAAGTCGGGTGCATGGAAGAGAGTTTCTTATAACACTGGACAACCAGTCGGTTATAAAACGCATGAGGCTAACTAGAGCTGGAATGTATTTGAAAAATTAGCAGATTTGCCTCGGTTATCAAGGTAACGTTGGTGTGTATGCTAAAGGACACATAGGCAAAGCTAGGAATGAAGTAGCAGACCAACTAAAAAAATAAAGAAGAATTGTTTTGAATTTCAGTGAATTTGAACCCAGAGTAGCATTGGGAAATGGTCTAATACGAGCGAAGGTCCCACACAATGCGTGAACACATTAAACCTGAAAAAGTGGAGGGAGTTTACTACATGTAGACTGGCTGGAATAGTGCTCAAACAGCCCCTTGGCAAGAAGGCCAAGAAGATGCTCAGATATATTAAAAGTACCTTAAGTTGGAACCCTGCGTTAGTGACAGGTAATGGAAACTTCAAGAACTAAATTTTAGCTAGACGATTATCGAAGAAGATGGTAGTTGCAGACTGCAGACTGTGCCGAGAAGAGGTTGATATGGTAGCGATCATAATATGTGAATATCCAGCACTGGCTATGGTAAGAATTTGGACAACTGGTAGAAACTTTTTAATGCGAATGCCATGGGGGATCTAAGCCTTGTACAATTACTAGAGACTCCGTGATGAGAAAAAACCGCAACAGTTATAAGTCGACAGTCTGAACTCACTAAAGTCAAGATAAAATGCTAGTGGCAGCAGTTGCCGTAAATTACAAATCGGTTGGCTATTCTTATTGAAGACGAAAGTTTGTCGAAAAGGCACTCATTAAAGAAGTGGTCTTCTTCAATATTCCTCCTGCATTAATATAATAAGACATGCAAGCATCTATGCCGTTTTGAAAATTTTCCGACTATGGGCCCTGACTTCGCATGGTGAGACAAAATCGAGAGGTTTTATTTCCCTAACTCTGTTGTAAAACACATGGTTCATGGAAAAAGAGAAGTCAAATTAAACGATATTTGCGGCTACTTTACATTAAATTCAGGAGAAATAATCATATACTAAAAGCTCTACTGAAGCTTCGTAGGCTGTATAGATCGTAACACTGACACGCTGGGTGCATATGTGGTCCACATTAAGGTTTCAAGAGGTCTTGAGGTCGAGGGGCTTGATTTGAGTGATGGCCAGGGTTTTAATTACTTTAAAGACTTTGTTCATAAAACGACTCAAAATGGAAATAGAGGAGTAAAATTAAACGATATTTGTGGCAATATTACATCATATTCGAGAGAGATAGTGATACACCCAAAGCTCTATTAAAACTTTGACTGTGTTGATTACAACACTGCCCTGCTAGACGCACATATTGTTCACAGGTTATCGAAGTTTCCAGAGGTCTTATGTTCCTTAACCCTATTTTATAGATTCGCCTAAATTTGAGCGAACTCCTGCTGAACGCACATGTGCTCAACGTAGTTAAGGAGTAATGTAGGTAAGATCTGTAGCGATCTTCGTTAAAGTTACGACTTTGCCAAGAAGGTGTACTAAGGAATGATAGTGCCAGCCTAAAACAGCCACAAATAAATACCTTTGTGTACCTAGACTTTGTATTTTGTTTGTTAACATAACCATTAGTCGGTCAAGATGTCTTGTCGATAAAGATGATATTTTGTATAAAACATTTACACTGACAAACATTTATATTTTGACAATAAAATTTTATCGTTTTTGACGTTTTGTCCAATCATATATAACCATGTCATTGTAATTTAGCAGCAGCATCTGCAAAGTAAGGAATTGTTTTGTATCTGCTTTCACGCAAATATAACAGGTTTAGATTGTCATTTTCTATGCGTCCTAATTGGAAAACTGTATGTGGTAAAAAAATGGCTGCTGCACTATAAATATTACTTAAGCGGTTATTTTAATTTTAATTTGCAATAATTTGTGTTGTTTTTTTTTTTGGTTTTTCATCACCATGTAATTTAAATTAATTAATAATTCGTCTGGACAGTCAAGTGTGTTGCAATCGACATAAAGTTAAGTAAATTAAAGAGTTATTTATTGCAATGGCGCTATTTGCTGACGTATTTAAAAGACATTTAATCATTTTTACTTGCATTAATTTTTACCTAAGTTGTAGCTCTTAAAAAGAAGAAATAATTTTATTTTTTGGTTTCATGCAACTCATATAATGTCTGGGCAGTAAAGGACAATTGTATAAACAATTCTTGTGTAAATAATTATAACTATGTAGAGACCAATTTAATATCAGCTAAACCTAAAATTCCTGTATGAAAAAATTATTTCATTTTCTATGAATTTATTTAGTCACGTTGTGTTCGTCCTGTCAATATTTTGCTCGACTTTGCTTTGCCTTAAAGTTTGCATATCGGTAAAAGTGCGTTCTTTCACTTTCACTGCTTTTTTCTCTAATATCTCTTGAAAAAAGGATATTAGAGATAGAGATAAAATAAAGTATCCCATATTCTAACCGAGGTACGAAGGTACCTCCTCACAAAATTTTATTAATATCCATGCATTAGTTTTTACATGTTGCGAACATAGACAGATAGACAGAAAGAACAGGCAGGAAAAACTTACTGTTTTATTAGATTTATATATAGATTTTTATTAGATTTTTGTATAGATTTTTCTCTAGGAAATTTTTTCAATTTGCTTAACATCTAAACTATCTTCTTATCACATATTCCGAAAGCAGAGTTATAGGAATTATTTTAACAGAATTTGTTTTAGTCAAAATTAAGAGGTTCCAAAATTACAAAAAAATGGATTTTTTTATTCCATTCCCAGTATAAGTACCAAGCAATTATTTCTATGGGCAGTCTTTATCTGAGGTTTTCTATTTCAGATTTTCCTAGAAAAAAAAAAAAAATATAAAAAGGTATGAATTCTAATGTCAATTTTGATCATTTTGAAATGAAACTAGTTAATATGTTGTAACTGGTTTGCCAAACAGCAGGTTCGGCTGCACTGTATCGATGATTTGCAAGTTCGGATTAGAACTAATTCGTAGATTTAAATGATAACTAGTTCGCAGGTTCGGGTGATAGCTAGTTCGCACGTTCGCTGATAGTAGTTCGGGGTACTGGTTCAATACACAGGTTCGAATGATAACTAGTTTGCAGTTTCGGGTGATACTAGTTCGGGCTACTGGCCGCTCGGCCGCTGATTCAGGAACGTCGAATTTCGTAAACTAGCTGCGTAAATGCATGCAATGGTTGCTTTAAACTATTCTCTACAATACTACAAACCTTTCTTAACCTAGGGCACAGTCAGCCGGAGCCGCTATAGGAACACTCAGTCCGAAAACTGCTGTGGAAATAGTCAGTCAAAAGACCGTCATACCTGATCGAAGTCAGATATAAAAAAAAAAAAAAAATCAACTGGATTACCAAGATAAACCAGTCGGATCTTCTATTATCGATTGCAAATATAATGTCCGAGTCTTATATGATGTTCCGAATGCCTGTCTTGGGGGTGCGCAATATGCCGGTTGACTGCCAATCTTTGCTACTTATATTTATTTTAATAAAAACCAAATGAGAATTATACATTAATACTACATAATTGTAACAGGTTTTGGGTGTATTTACACAACATGTTTGGTTATACTTACACGATATGGTGTTTTCCTATAAAAAAAAATGTATGTGAGCAAAATTCTTATTATAACCACTTTATAATGTATTGGTTATTATTATAAGGAGTCATATCATAATATAGGCTACTGTTGAAACCACAACTGTCTCCACAATATACCTGTCAAGAAGACAAATTATAAAGCGTAAAAGAAAATTATAATTAATGAGAATGTCCCTCAATTTTATGGATTTTTTCTCGCTTGATGTTTTTAGATTTTCAGAATAACTAACAAAATTGTCATGTAAGACTCAGTCCTAACAGAGGAACGTTACATCTTCATTGAACAAACAATTTCTGCCTAAAATATTCTACCTCTCACTATATTCAGAATACTGCTTCTATCTCTTCTAAACTAATTTGTGATAACTTCAGTGTCTTTATACCTTTGCAAAATACCAGCTTCAAAATGATCATGAGAATTATTCTGTTTCATGGATAATCTTATCACAGACAAACGGGTAAGGAAAAAAACTAGACGTATGGGGGCTCTGTCGTTTTTAAATGTCATTTTTAAATAATATTCACACTGACCCATCTATTCACATATAAAATACCATAACTTTCGAAACTCAAATACCACGGTATACATCTTAAACGGCATCTTACTTGGAAAAGCCATATGGCATCAAATTTTACACAACTTATGGCATCAACATCACATTGCCAACGTCTATTATACAACTCCCTCCTTAAACTAATATAGTGTTTTTTTTTTAAATTACCAACGAGTATATATATAGTTCATGTTACACTTAAGTCGTGACTATAGTAGAGATTAAAACAACTATAATCGGTCATAGCAATCATATCTTGTTATTTTTGTGATCATACCACAACAATGTTTTTTTTCTGCGTGTAGCTCTTTATCTCTTATAACACAAACACCGAGCTGCCAAAGAGTCTTTTCAGAATACAAATAAACCACATTAGTTATTTAACTAGTTATATACGTTAAAATTTTATTGGGGTTATATTTGAAAATGAAAATTCTTGAAATACGTAAAATGACTTTACCACAAAAAAAAAAAAAAATTATAAAACAAAAAAAAACTAACTTAACTTTTTTTTTTCTCATGCACTTCCGTTTCCTGTGGCGAGCTATAAATGCCTGCACATTTAAATCAAAACGATTATCAAAAAGGCATATACTAACTTAAGCACACATTTAGTCTCGCTCTCTAGTTTATTTTTAAATTAGGAGAGAAAAAAGTACATATACTTACAGTGTTTAAAAAAAGTTATGGACAATAAACATAATTAAGAAAGGATTTAAAATTTTGCAGCAGTGATGTAATTATTTAAAATATAGATTTTTTTTGAATCTGAACCACAACTCCATGGGGTGTGTAATTAAAATAGGCCCCTGATACAGTCGAGAGCAGTATATTCTTATCCATAGCGATTCAGTATACGTCAAAAAATTCAAATTTAAATATAACTTGGCTGCTATTATATGGACCTCATTTACATTCTTCATATGAAGCTCTACACTGTTAGAATTTTGAATCATTTTACTGTGGACTAAACAGAACATAACGAGATGAACCATAAAGCCGCTCAAGATTACTCTTATGAGATATTAGCGAAATGGATAAATCTTACAATGAAAACTCCAACTAGCATCAGATGTGCTAGGACACAATTTTATAAGAGGTTGAGTGGTAAACCCTCGAATAACTCGAATTATTTCAAACAAGACATACTTTTTACTTTACCATACATAGTATAAGGATTTATACGTATTGAGGTCTCCTGAATCCATTAAGACTATTATCGCGATGATGTCTTTGGGTGGGTGGGTGTGTATGCCACTATTTTTGTGGAGTTTGTACAGGTCATACCGTTTGACATATTAAAATGAAATTTAGTATTTTCGTTGGGTATGTGGAGATATAGAGCTGTATAGTTTTTGGGCATAATCGGGAGGGGGCAAGGGGTAGTTTCCTTACCCCCAAATTTTGTGAACGCTCTACAGGTCATATCGTATAACATATTAAAATGAAATTTAGTATGTAGCTTTGGTTTATGGAGTTGAAGAGCTGTATTAGTTTTGGGCATAATCGGGAAGAAGCAAGGGGTAGTTTACTTACTCCCAAATTTGGTTAATGCTCCACAGGTCATACCGTATGACATATCAAAATGAAATTCAGTATGTGCCTTTGGTTTATGGAGATGAAAAGCTGTATAAATTTTGGGCATAATAAGGAAGGGGCAAGGGATAGTTTACTTAACACCCCAAATCGAAAATATTTTTTTTTCGATTCGAATATACTTTGATCTTTTATTCATTATGTAATATATCTAAAAAAAAATATCTGTTTCCATTTGGTATGGTAAAATTGAGTGTAGGCCACTCCAGTTTTATTTATTCTGATATGGATTTCCGGTATAATGCCAGCCAAAATCTAGGTTTTTTCATAAAACATGCAACCAAAGATTAAAACGAGTTGGAGATCTTCCTGCTTATAGTCAGAAATTACAAAGGTCAACATTTACCTGCTAGCAACTGTGGTTTATTTTTTAACTACTAAACTAACTGTAGGTAAAGGTTTCTTTAACACATCGTCCATGACGACGCATGTACGTCATCATAAAGACGAGCATGAAGTTTAAACCTACAAATCAAAAACGGTCGCTGAAGTGGAGGTAGGTGTCATCAATCCTCGATTTCAGACTAGAGTGAAGTAATGGCTGCAAAACAGCACTGTTTAGTCCGAATCAAAAGAACGTCAACATAGCTAACACAAGATCTATTTATAAACATAAATACATATTTATAAATATCCGAATTTGTATAGACAGCAAAGCTGCGATAAACTGCTTATCGGGTGTATATATGACGTCCATATTAGCTCGCGAGTATCCGGATGTGATGGCGCAATATTCCGGATGTGATGGCAACTTTAGTAACCTGGGCACATAGTTATTCCCGGAAATATAATATAATAGAGGATGAACTTGAGATCTAAAACCTACACAGATCAATTTGTCGGCTTCTCTCTGAGGTCACCAGCACAATTACGAGGTTTCTATGCACTCAGTATAACTGCAAGCCAGCTGGGAAACCCTCGAGAAAAGATAGGAACCATTATGATAACAGGATGCTGCGTCATTGGTGTTCATGGTAGGAGTTTAAATCATCTATATAATGACTTCTGTAGAGAAGGAAGAAGACGTGGCGAAGAACCTGCTCTGTCATTGTACAGATCTCTCTCTCTCTTGGCAGGGCGGAATTCTAAATTTAAAATACCCCCTGAGATTTATATATCCCTAAGTCTACTTTTGCTTCTCTACGTATGATTTAATTCTTTTGTAGAATAAGTTTTATTCTTATTTTTAATTTTATTTTATACTAGCTATCCCCGGTGCGTTTCGTCGCTACACCCATCACCAAAAAATACAAGAAACACTTGTAAGAAAAATATCTGTTTTTTGCTAGACTTTCCATATTAATACGAAAATAGTTTTTACTTTGTATGACAGCTACTACTCCCACTATCCTAATGAAGTCTGTTTTTTGCTAGATTACGCTTTTTCATTACTCTACTGTAGTTCTATAAATACACAATAATAATTATTCACTTTGTATGGTAGGTACCACGCCCACTATTCCAATACAGTCTGTATTTTGCTACACTATGCACATTAACCTGAGGGTTACTTGTGCAAAATTTTATGACTCTATATATTGCAGTTCGCTAGGTATAGAATAACAGTTTTTCACTCTGTGTGGGAGATATCACGTCCACTGTCCCAATCCAGTCTGTGTTTTGTTAGGCTTTGTACATTATTACTTGTGAAAAGTATCAAGACTCTAGCTATTGCAGATCTCTAGGTAGACGATATTTTAATTGTTCACTTAGTATTGGAGGTACCACGCCCACTGTTACAATTCAGCCTGCGTTTTGCTAAACTATGTATATTAATAAGGGGGTTACTGGTGCTAAAGTTTAAGAAGCTATTTATTATGATTCTCTAGCTATTTAACAAAAGGTGCGTACAAGTGGGCGTGGTCAGTGTTTCTTTTCGTAAAAACCTATGTTGGGTTATGATGAAGATTAATTAAAAAGATGTTCCAAATCGGTGCCGTTCTCAAGTGCGTAAAAGTGGGCGTGGTCAGTGTTTCTTTTCGTAAAAACCTATGTTGGGTTATGATGAAGATTAATTAAAAAGATGTTCCAAATCGGTGCCGTTCTCAAGTGCGTAAAAGTGGGCGTGGTCAGTGTTTCTTTTCGTAAAAACCTATGTTGGGTTATGATGAAGATTAATTAAAAAGATGGTCCAAATCGGTGCCGTTCTCAAGTGATGTGATGATTACTAAAAAACGACATTTGATTTTATTTATATAGAGGAATAGCTGTGCCCGCCACGTCGTGGGCCTTCTGAAAATATTTTGCTCGATTTTGCTTTGAAAGTATTTCACACCAATTGTAAGACTTTTACTTTTATAGTGCTTTTGTTATGGTTTATGTATTTACTTTATATAAAGGTACCCATCCCTGGGATAAAATTCTAAAATTTTTAAAAAATTCTAAAAAAGTTCTGTAAAAGGTGTTTATAGAATTACGACGTTATTAAAATATTTAATTCCACAAAGTATAAATACAAATCAAATACAAATTTTTTGTTTAATTGGCGCCTAATGTCATGCAATAGTATTTATAATATCCCAGTTTTAAACCGAAAATTTCAGTAAATTTAAACCGGTCCGTACGTACTCTCACTGTCTTGGAGAAAGTGGAGAAGAATTTTTGAGGAAAAAAAGTATTCTATAGTGGAATCAGAATACTAAGGTACCTTCTCACAAAAATTTTTTAAAATCCAACCAGTCGCTTTTACATGATGCGAACACAAATTAAAAGCAGATAGAGAGACGGAAATGAGTTACTATTTTATTATACATACATATGTATAGATTAACAACCAAATTTAAAAATAATAAAACATTAAAAAGTCACACTAAAGGTACAGAAAGAATCGAAGTCATACACCCAAAAGGTACTTGATTATGCAATAAAAGTCTTGAGGTTTACAAGTTTAATATACCTTTTTATATTATTATCCACTGTGCAACCAAAATCTTATTTCCACAACAGTAAAATTTAAGAAATAAAAAACACACACAGCACATCACAGAACAGCTCACATGTAAAGCTTAAAAGCAGATACGTTATCATGATTATAATTTAATACACATAAACCGATTTACACACACTTGAAATCTTTTACACACACATTATACACATATATGTATGTACATATGTAACAACAATTTCAAGCTGTATTAAAAAATATGGTAGCTTTAATTGGTGTGCGTGAGTTGGTAGAATGCCTAACAAAACTTTATAGGCGGCATTTATAACCGAAAAGGTAAACACAACGATGTTATAAAAGAGCTACCAAACAACAATAACAATAATGCAAAAAAAAAACTACAACAACAATAACTACAAATATTGCAAGTATAAAGAAAGTGTGTGTTGGCTGACCAGATTAAACCAAGTGAATAAAAATGCCTGAAATAACTTCCGTTGGAAAATGCACATTAAATACTTTAACAAACAATTACACACACACCAACAAACATACACAAACACAAACAAATACAGAAATAGTTTTGCATTTTGGAGCTCAAATAGTTTCACTTGTGTATGTGAAATGCAAAAATATATACATATTTCCCGAATAAATAAAAATTAAAAGAAATTTAAGAAAAATACATGTTTGATAAGGACTTAAAATTGTAAGAGTGAAATATTTGTGTAAAGGAAGCACAGAGAAATATTTGTGTACAACTTTAAAAGAATGAAAATAATATCAAAATTAAATGTTCATTCAATGCAGCGTTATACAATCCAAAGTTTTGGCCATAAAAAGAGCGGATGAGGTTCCGCACGATGTATGGAGAAGATATCTTAATCAGAAAAGAACCGGTAACTCAGTTTCTGTCTGTCTGTCTGTCTGTATGCGTTCGCATCACATAAAAACTACTGGATGGATTTTAACAAAATTTTATAAGGAGATACCTTAGTATCCTGATTCAACTATAGGATACTCTTTTTGTGAATTACTTACTGCCAAATAGCCAATTGAAAAAAAATTTTGTTTGATTTGTATTTTTACTTTTTGGAATTATATTGTTATTAAAATATTTTAAACACCTTTTGCAGAGCTTTATAATAATTTTTAGAATTTTATATAAATTTTAGAATTTTATATAAATTTTAGAATTTTATATAAATTTTTAAATTTTATTGAGGGATAGGTACCTTTATATAAAGTATACGTGAAGCACTATAAAAGTAAGAGCCTTAAAATTTGGTGTGGATTACTTTCAAAACAAAACCGATTTCTAACACCTTGACGTTAATGCTTACATGGTTATAGGGGGCACCAGTATACCAAGTTTGCAATGTAAGAGAAGAACCTTTTAGGACTCGCTATGATACAAAATACTTGTACCAAGGCTTGTAACCTATTACCGGTTACTGGAGAGTAGTAACTTGGTTGCTGTGGTTTGAACCACCTAAAACGCAGTATAAAACACCAATAGACTAGCAGGAGTTTAGATTGTCTTCAATACCTAAACAAAAGGTATGTCTATGGTCCTTCAAGGCCGGCTACTTGTTATATAGCAATGCTCAAAGAGGTTATACATACATTTTATTCACCCAGAATTATGGCTACCATCATTTTTACATAATATCTAGTCTAATTTGCAAATTTCAGTTTTTGGAACGTTATGGCAAGACATTAGATTCGCCAGCTACACTATCGCTAGGTTGCTGTTCAATTATTTTTTAGCAGAGATCTCATTCCGGCCACATCACGATGTTGATGTTTTTTGGTCCCAAGGTAAAATAACTCTATCAGAAGGTTTAGTTTATTTATGTATTTTAGAATAGCTTTAGCTAAGGGACTTGGTGGGACCTAAGTAAAGGGATTTTTTTTTCTTTTTTTTCTAAAGTGGGGACTTATGTAACCTTATATGAATTAAATATACTTAAAGAATGCGTCAAAATAATAAAGTTAAGTTCCATCCTGCTAAAAACAGTCCAGGCTCTGTTGCGATTGTCATTGACTAAAAAGGCATATGCAACTAATGATTCCATATGCAACTAATGATTCCACTTTGAAATCCAGTTGAATCTCATAGTCTTTCTGCAAGAATTGGCTCCACGATCTTTCAGCAACATTTTTTGCTAATAATATTGAAACAATTTTGTTTTTTTTTTAACTTATCAGTTTTTAATCTGTTGGAAGCTTTAGTTTCGTTTTTTATTGCAGATTTTAATTTTCATGGTAAAGCTAAGATTTTTTATTTATTTATTTATTTTTGGTCCTATTATGATACTTTAGTGAAGTTTTGATTGGTTTGGTTTTTAGCTTGTTTTGTTTCAGTTATAGATGGGAATTTAATATAAAAACGTTTTTTTTTCTCTGTTTTTCAATTTAGAGATCTAGGCTTCCATTAAAAATAGCTTTTATTACCCATTATTTTTTTTGCTCAATAAAGACAAAAGTAGACACGGTTATTATATTCCGCAAAATTCAGATTAGATCAAACGGGACTATAACATCTTCAGATGATACGGTATGTTTTTTAGTGGCTTATAATTTATTATTTTATAGGGGGGAATCCGAAGCAGACCACTAATTGCATGGGTCCCTTTTCCACTCTTTCGTTCCTCAATGGGCTTGTTCATAAGACGTAACTGTTGCGTAACGGTTGAGTATTTGTCTTACAAATGGGTTGTTGACCAGTTGCGCTCAACTCAACAGTTGGGTATTTTTTGTATCATAAAATATTTTAGCTACCTAAAGTCAACAGGTTGTGCTCAGCTTAAGTAGCTAATAGAAGAGAGTTATACCGTTTCTTATCCTTAATTTTTAGCTAAAGTAATTAACTTAGTTAATTTTAATTATTTGTTTTGTTCCTCTTTTATTTTTTTCAATTGTTTACATTTGTCAGCTGTTTATTTTGCAGTATATTTCTCAAGCCGTTTCTAAGACGTAACTGTTAAGATCAATAGTTGGCAATAGTTTCACAGCAGTTGCGCTCAACAGTTACGTCTTATGAACGTGCCCAAGGACTTCTGGTATCCGACTGAATTTTACGAATACCTCACTTTCATCTAGTCTTGTCTGTCACTAACCTTTTACTCTCTACTCTAGTGATTTCAGACTTGCGACGGATACGTGTCTACAATCTTCATCACCACAGAGTCTATGGTAATTGGTAACATTTGCTTAAGTTTTAGATCTGCGTTATATCTCCATTTAATATGCCGGTGGTCCAAAGCCTTTTCAAGTTAGCTTTTTTCCAGCTACAGTCTACCTGTAACCAACGCACTTAAACATTTGTAGGCACCCAGATTATATCTAAGCTTCTTTTTCGTCTTCCTGATAACTTAAAGTGATAATTTTCAGTCTTTGGTGGGAATCGAACCCATAACCCCGGAGTAGCAGACTACCTACTAGCCCACCGAGGCACGCTTTTTTTAGTGTTATTAATCTTCAACACTCTTTATCATAAACTAAAATGTATTTTGTCCTACCCACAAATGCAGTTTTAGGCTTCTTAAAACTTTAAGGTATAAATAAAGAAATAGATTTTATTTGTATATATTTTTTTGTTATTAAATATTAAATATTAAATTTTTTAATATAAATAATTTTTCTTTCTTTTTCAGGTAAGAAAATTGTGTTAAAAAATTTATAATAAATTTGATGTAAGTACATAATTACTGATTAAACATTACTTTTTCAGTGTACATAAAACTCAGTTTGAACCTGAATATATATATATATATACATATATCAGTAACAGTGTCCTGCAAATCCTAGTTTAGGCATGTGGTTGATTAAAATTTATGTATGGTGGGAAAGAGAACACTTTTTTTTCAGATTTGAAATTACAAACAAATATTATTTTTTGCGCATTTACAGCTTGCATCGTCCCATTGATACAGATTCGATCCAACTATGGTCATATGTTATGGCATTCGGAGTTGCTACAACATATAGCGTTTTATAGGATCCAAGTTGGAATGCTAATAATCTGAGATACTGGTGATGATGCCGATATTTGATAATAATTCCACCGTAATACTTTCATCCTTATCTCTAATACTTTGCAGCGTTTCTTTAATAATATTTGATTAAGTTGTTGTTAGTTTTTCAACTTTTTCCTTATTATCATGTGTCTGTCTGTTGCTACACAATTGATTCTTGCTGTTGTTCCCAAAAACAACACATAGGACTTAACTTGAAATTAAGAGGTTAAAATTTCCAAAGGATTTTTATACTGATTTGTTAGTTAGTTTACGTGAACGCTACTACTAGAATTGAAGATAGTGTATACTCTTAGTTAATAGAGAGGCGCCTGCCTCTCAACAAATATTCCTCTTATATTCCTGAACATAAATATTTAAAATGAAGTACGCGTATATATTTGAAACCTACAATCATCACACTGATGATATCCTCCTACAGAATGGCTTAGATGCTGTTAGTTCTAAAAAGTGTGTAAATACGTAGGTTTCTATCGAAGCGTAAAATATTTCTAAATACTCATAGACTTGTTAAGTTGAATTTTGTTTCATATCTTTTTGGATTCTTTATTGGATTCTTAACTACATTTTATCCACATATTTCTTTAACCACAAATAAAGCAAGTCCTTGGATTTATAAAATGCTGGTCGAAGAATACACTTTGTTTGAACCGATTGATACAACATTAAGGCGTTACACAGGGGCAGGTATACCCCTCCGTTCTATAGCGCCAAGTGAGCAACTGTATATGTATATATGGAGAACTAAAATTGGAGATAATTCTTGCAAAAAAAACCGACTTCAAAACAGATAGAAGGGCACCAATTCTAAACTAAAAATGTAAGAAGTAATCTGTAAGAATTAGATTTAAACCAAATAAAAGATGCGCCAAAATTAGAGGGAAAAAATAAAGACTATTGAATGTCAAGCCTCTCCCTATTACTGTTTAAAAGTTAAGTTATTTTCACCAGCATCCGTCTTGTATGGGGACACCATTCAAGCCTCTGTCTATAACGGTATCAGAGATAGGGGCACACAGATCAAATAACGTCACCTATTCGGACACCCTTTAATTTACAACGTTAAATTAAAGACCTGTTGTTATAGACGACTTGGTCACAAAGATTCTTTGTAAATTTCAACTATCTGTCTATAAAAGTTAAAGTTAAAAAGTTTAACCATATATATCAAATTACATGAACTATTGGGACACCCTTTACATTATAATTACAAATATTTATATTTGTTATCATACCAGAGAAAGTAGTGGACACTCTGCCTAATTTTCAAGTGTTTGTGTTTAACGGTTCAAAAGATAGGGTCATATAGATCAAATTACGTAATTTATGGGGACACCCTTTAATTTCTAACTTCAAATTGTATACTTGCTATAGTGGACTTTGCAATACAGGTTCCTTGTAAATTTCAGCTGTCTGTCTCTAACAGTTCAAAAGTTTGGCCACACACATAGAATTACATTAACTATTGGGACACCCTTTTAGTTCCAAATTCAAAATTTTATACTTTTTGTTATAGCTGACTTAGGACTACAGGTTCTTTGTAAATTTCAGCGGTCTGTGTACAACTATTCAAAAGTATGGCCATATACATCAAATTAAATGAACTATTGGAGCACCCTTTAATTTAAAATTTTGAGTATTTCTACATTTTATTATAACGGTCATAGTAGTCGCATTCTGTCAAAATTACAAGGTTTAGTCTATAACGGTTCAAAAGATAGACCCAAATAGGTCATATTATGTCACCTATGGGGACACCCTTTAAATTTTAAATTTATTTGTTTATTAATTTCTGCTGTTGGAAGCTATAGCGGCACGCAATTTTTAAAAAATTTAATTTGCTGCCCTTTACGGTTCTTAATACACGTAAAAAACATGTATGTTGTATGGGGACACCCTTTAATTTTTAATATAATGAAATGCGTTTAAAATGGGACCAACCTTGAAGCATAACCTTTCAAATAAAGCAAAAAATTTTAAAATCGGTTCAGAAATGGCTGAGTTCTGCGGTTACATACATAAAAAAAGCAACATTCAGACGAATAGATAACCTCCTTCTTTTTTGAAGTCGGTTAAAAAAGAACTAAAACCGTAAAAATTCGAGTATTAGAGTACTTCCCATAACGTTACTGTTAATTATCCTTTATCTAGAGATTTGCAATAGTGACACTCTCTTAATTTGAAGTATGCTACTCTGAGAATAAAGTGCGATATCGAGTCAAAACTTTGTGTGGTATAGGGCGGGAAAAAGGGTATTCTCCATAAAAAGTATTTATTGCTTGCATACGTAATGCAGAACTTCCCAACCCTTATATAATAATTCTTGCAAAAAAAAACCGACTTCAAAACAGACAAACTTAAAAGCATGTTTCTTTAAGACGGTAACTATTGCGACACCCTGTAATTTCCGAATTCAAATTTTATACTAGTTATAGCGGTCGTAGCAATACCGGTTCGTTGTAAATTTCAACCTTCTGTCTGTAACGGTTTAAAAGTTTGGTCATATACATCAAATTACATAAACTATTGCGACACCCTGTAATTTATAATTTTAAATAATTATACTTATTATAACCGATATAGTAATGTACATTCTGTCTAATTGTTAAGTGTTTATCAATAACTGTTTAAAAGATAGGGTCATATATATCAAATGACGTCACCTATTGGGACACCCTTTAAATTCAAATTTTAATATAAATACTTTTTAAAGAACACTTTGTAATACAGATTCTTTTTAAATTTTAACTTTGTGTCCATATACATCAAATTACATCAACTATTGGGACACCCTATAATTTCCAATTTTAAATATTTATACTTGTTGTTATTCGAGACATAGTAGTGAACATTTTGTCTATTTTTCAAGTGTTTGTCTATAACGGTTCCAAAGATGAGGACATAATGGTCAAATAACATCAATATTGGGGACACCCTTTAATTTATAGATCCAAGTTTTATACTTGTTTTAATAGCGGACTAAGCAATATAGGTTCTTTGTAAATTTCAACTGTCTATCTATAACAGTTGAAAAGTTTGGCCATATATATTACTTTTACATTAACTATTGGGACACCCTTTAATTTCCAAATTCATATTTTACACTTGTTATTTTAGCGGACTTAGCAATACAAGTACTTTGTAAATTTCAACTGTCTGTCTATAAAGGTTCAAAAGTTTGGCCATATATATATCAAAATAAACTAACTAATGGGACACCCTTTAATTTCTAATTTTAAATATTTATACTTATTATAACAGACATAGTAACGAACATTCTGTGCAACTTTCAAGTGTTTGTCTATAACGGTTCAAAAGATAGGAGAATAAAGGTGAAATTAAGTCACCTATGGGGTCACCCTTTAATTTTTAATTTTATTTTTTAATTACTTTTTGTTGTTGGGAGCTACTGTGATACGCAATTTTTTTTAATTTTAAATTGGTGACCTATAATGTTCATAATACACGTAAAAAACATGTATGTTGTATGGGGACACCCTTTAATTTTTAAAATTTTGAACTTCTTTTAAAATGGGACCAATCTGTAGCCATAACCTTTCTAATAGTGCAAAATTTTTAAAATCGGTTCAGAAATGACTGAGTTCTGCGGGCACAAACATAAAAAAAAAAGCAACATTCAGACGAATTGATAACCTCCTTCTTTTTTTGAAGTCGGTTAAAAAGCAACTGGACTAAATGTAACATTTGTTTTAAATTTAATTTAATTTAATTTAAAGGTAACATTTTTTATTATTTCTTGATAAGCAAGATTTCTTTCAATTATTTGGTTACTCTTGGACAATAATGTTTAATGTTTTAATTTTATTTCATTTATGTTTTATTTTATTTTATTGTAGTTTCTTGATTTTAATTCTACATTCTCTTATTCCACTGTAGCCCAATTGTATTTAAAAACAAAAGCCATTGCATGTTCACTTTTACACGTTCTCATTTAAATAAATAAAAACATTGATAAAATGATGCCTACTTTAAGGCGTGCTTGTGGCATTTATGCAAAATATCATAAATCACTTAAGACTGTCACAATGGCTTTACATTTTAATTTTTTTTCTTTGCTTTTTGTTACTACATATATTAAATAAATATAAAGTGAAAAATTCTAATTAATTCATTCAACTTTATATTTATATTTCCCTTCTTAATAAAAAAGCAAACAATGTATATGTTTTACACATGCACATATGTACGTATGTATGTAACTTCTAATTAAATCAGATGCAGGTGGAAACGTTATTTAAAAGTTATATAAATACTAGCTATACCCGGTGCACTACGCTACATCCATCCACAAAAAAAATGCAATAAACACCTGGAAGTAAAGTATGGCCAACCTTTATCTCGAAAACGCACGATATTCTCATGACAAAACTGCTTTAGTTTATATGCAAGTTACGACGTCCACTGTTCCTATTCAATCTGTTTTTTGCTAGACTATGCGTAATAGCATGATAATAGTATTTTACTTTGTATGGGAGGTACCACTCCCACTATCTTAATTCAGTCTGTATTTTTCTGGATTATGTGCATTATTATGAGGGTTTTTTGTGCAAATTTTCAAGGCTCTACATATGTGACCCGGTCTATGAAAAGGTGGCTTATGACTGAAAAACAAAATTTCGAAAAATTAGCTGTTAAAGATAAACAATGCATTTCGTCAGCTTCTTAGTAGTTTTTCTTTTGAACAGTCATGCCCAAAGGGCAACCAAAAAATGCCAAAGAGCATAAATGAGACAAGTTCGTGTGTGTATATAAAGAGCGATGTTTTTTTTCAGTGCAATGCACAAATCAGTTTCTGACCCAGCGTTGTCTGGCTTTTGGAGATTTTCTTTCTCTACATTTTTACTACACTTCTAGTTTTCAGCACGTGAAAGAGCGTCTCAAAAAATATCGAAAACAAACAAAAAAAAAAAAAAAAAAAAATGTGAAAAATTTTTTTTGAGTCATAAGCCACCTTTTCATAGGCCGGTTCACATATTGCAGTTTTCTAGGTACATGATAATAATTTCTCAGTTTACATTTTTCTAGAATATGAACATTAGTATAACGGTTACACGTGCAACGTTTTAAAATTCTGTCTATTGCAGTTTTCTAGGTACACAATTATAATTTTAAGCTATGTATAGGAGGTGCCACGCCCACCATTCCAATCCAGTCTACCAGTTTCTCTACACAATGTATCTTAATATGGGGGTAGCTGATGCTGGAATTTTGCATCAGTAACTGCGCGCACCTATTGCAGTTGTCTAAATACAGGATAATAATTTTTTACTTTGTATGGAGGCGGTACCACGCTCACTGACCCAATTCAGCTTATGTTTTTCCAGAGTATACGCATGGGTATGGTGATTATTTTAACCCACTTTCAAGAAAATATCTATTATAGTTATCTATGTAGACGATAATAATTTTTCACTTTATATGGACGGTGCCACACCCACTGTCCTAATTCATTCTGCATTTTGGTAGCCTGTGAGCATTAGCCTAGGGGTTACTCGTGCGAAGTTTCAAGTCTCTATCTATTGTATTTCGCCAAGAACACGATAATAATTTTTCACTTTATGAGATGTACCACGCCCTCTATATACGCCTGTGTTTTTTTTTTAACTAAATTATGTTAATACAGAGGTTGATGATGCAAAATTTCAAGGCGCTACCTATTACTCTTACCAAGCACCACCATGATAAATATTTAGTTTGTATAGGAGGTGCCACGACCCTATGAACCCTATTTTATTAACAGTATATTTAGTAACAAACTGTTATAATTTCAGAAAGATCGGTTCACTGCTGTAGACAACTTTAACCTTTCAACAAACAAACACATATTGTGCTTTATATACATATATAGATTGCTTTCAAGTCTTTAACCTTAAGGCAGCAGGGTTTTACATTGACTTCAGTTGGTCAATAGCATTGTTTACTCTTCTGTCATTATAAGAAGAATTCGATCATATACGCGGTTGAGTAGGTCTAAAATAGACTTTGGGGCGCCGGCCCATACATGAGAGTTTAAATCCATTTTATGTCAGATAGAGACAATATAAATAGTGAGAAGATCAGCTGGAGTGAAGTATATTTTTCAACCTTTAAAACTTTAAAAGTGTGTTTAGCCCATCGGACATCACACTGGATTTTTATGCCAAGAATAACAACAGATGCTTTGTATATAGTGTTTTTTTTTTTGATGCTTCAGGAAAGAACTTACTTTGATAAGAAGTCTTTATCACTTAAGCGAACGGCTTCATTCTTTCGTTTGTATAGTTTTAAAAGATAAATATTAAAAAAAGACGCCAAAGCCTACCGGTCTATATTGGAAAACTAAAACAGTTTGTATAATTACACTCCTACAAATGTGCAAGTGTATAAGAGAACGTCTAACAACTAGAGTAGAATAAGTGTTTGCTCTCTTGCATGTACACAATTTTACTTAAACTTTACACAGTAATTGAATTTATAATTAGTTTTATGCAAATATTTTAACATCACGCAATATTTGTTTTATATTTTATGTTAAACTTCTTACTTTAGTTTAAAATATACAGGATTTTTTTCCTCTGTGCCAACAGCTCCTTACTATCCTTAAGTATAAAATTTTTTTATGTATGAATACGCACACCCATACACCTCAACATGTTTTAAGGCTTAATTCAACAATTATAATTAAGTCGCTAAATGCGTGTCATTTTATATTTGTCGTATGTATGAATATTATGTGGTTGAGTGTGTGTGTGTGTATGTAAGCGTGGATTTAATTTTTCTTGTTTTTATATTCTGCTGTTCTGCTAAAGGGATTAAGTGTGAATGTGTCGTAACGGGGTGTACAAATGTATGTATGTATGTATGGGAGAGTGTTTTTACTAGAAAGTGTATTGTTTGGCTTGAGGTACATACATACATATGTGTGCTTTCAAGCATGTGTGATGTCTATGGACTTGTGGCTGTTATGTGATTGGTGTTATTTAAGAAGAAAAACGAAATCACCTTTTTCTACTGAACATCCTGTTAAAGATGTTTTAAAGGATAACAAACCGTAAATATCAATTAGCTACCAAAGAAAGTGGTTGGTGGAAAATAAAAAGGATTTTATGGAAACAAATTTAAAGTAAATATTTTTCTGTGAATATTATAAGCAGTTATGACATAGAAAGAAAAAACACATATTGAAGTAAAGCCAGAAATGTATTTTGTTAAAATACATCATCCCCAAAGCTTTAAATATGCTTCATGTTTAGCTAAGCTTGGAAGCTATAAAAAACGGGTTTAGTTTAAAAACTTTGAAAGCAAAAAGTACTAGGAAAAGAACGATTTTTTTTTTATATGAAAATTATAATTTTATTTACTTTAAATTATAATTTTCATATAAAAAATTCTTACTTTATACAGTTATGTCATATCTTAAAATTCCTTTACGATAGTGATGGTAGGTATTGCCTTATTCAGTTATTTTTTAAATTTCGCAATACTTTATCCTCGTAAAACTTCTAAATCTATATAAATCAAATCAAATGCCGTTCGTTGGTAATCAGATCACTTAAGAACGACTGCACCGGTTTGGCCATTTTTTTTTTTAATCTTCATTATAACCCAACTTAGGAAAATTTGACGACGCCTAGTTTTACGCCCACTTTTTAAGTAGCTAGAAAACTATAATAGGTAGATCTTGGAAATTGTGCACACACAATACACACAATTTAACGAAACATAGGCTGGATTGTAATAGTGGGCGTGGTACCCACCATACAAAGTGAACAACTACTTTCTGAAATAGGTAAAGTGTTGAAGATTGGCACAAGTAACTCTCATGCCAATACTCATAGTCTAGCAAATCACATATTGGATTGGGGGCGGTGGGCGTGGTATCTACCATACAAGATAAAAAATATTATCGTGTACCTAGAAAACTACAACCGGTAGATTCGAAATATTCCACAAGTAACCCTCATACTAATGTGTATAGAATAGCAGCATAGAGGCTGGATGGAGACAGTGCGCGTGGTACCTCCAATAAAAAGTGCAAAATTATTATCGTGTGCCTAGAGAACTACAATAGGTAGAGTCTTGAAACTTTGCACTGGTAATCCTCAGACTAAGGTGCATAATCTAGTAAAAATCTGGATTAGCCTGGATTAGGATACTCCCACGATCCTCCCATACAAAGGTTTCGACCCTTAAATATAAACTGAAATTTTTTGGTTGTGACAATACCGTGCGTTTTCAAGTTAAAGGTTGCCCATAATTTTCTCATTTATTGTATTTTTTTCAAATGTGGATAATTACGGATAATTTTTTGTTAAAAAAAATTAAAATAAATAAATCTTCCAGGATCAAACTCGAGCAGATTTAATAAATATAAAAAATTCAAACAACGAAAATATGTTTAGTTTATAATTTAATTTTTTTTTCGTAAATTTTGATTGAAAATTGTGATTTTTTGGGCGAATCTTTAATCTTTTAGCACACTTTCTTCCTCCAGTCGTACAACGAAACTTTTTTACTTTAAAATTTCTTTATGTTGAGTCGCTACAGCTTTATTCAGCCATTTTTTGATTTCGCTGATAGTTTTGTACGGTAAAAAATAATGTTTAACCAGCCCTGAGCACTAAAAGAAAGAAGGAAACGGCATCTAGAGCTACTGGAATGCCGAGGAATAACATTTCTATAAAATTACATAGAAGAACTCGCAATAACAACACCAGTAGTACGTAATTGCCCTTTAGGCAAAAAATAATTTGTAATTAATATTCTTTAAAATTAGAAAGAATAAAACAAAGCCTGGTTTTAGACATTCATTTTTATATTAATAAAGACTAGATATCATTGATGCGCTTCGCTGCCCCCATCATCAAAAATAAAACATACACTTGCAGCAAAAGTATGGCCATTTATACGCACGTATTTCTCTTAAAATTAACTTGTATTTTTGACTTGCAGCTAAGAGAAGAACATGTATTTGTTTGTTGGTGTTAGTAAGAACTTGATAGTCGTATTACTCCTAAAGTACTGGAACGATTTAACTGAAATTAAGATTTTGCACATTAGTGTAGGAAAAGCTTTAAAAGCTTTAAAAGCTTTTCCTACACTAATCCAAAATCGGTGCAGTATTAGGGCGTAAAAGGAGTTACAAAAAATCTGTTTGCCTATTAATTATATAGATTCTTAGATTAAATATTTGTACACCTTAAAGTAAAGTAAAAATGAAAAAACCCATTGATTCTCCTGTTTAAATATTATTGTTAGAAACACAAAAGTATACACACAAGCCGACGCAATATTATTTTAATCATGATATTCCTTTGGCAATAAATCATTTCAGTTTCCTTCATAACCTAAATACACTGCCATCCTGCCATCATTTGCCATGCCATAATAAAACTTTTCCGATTGTGCATAAGAGCGCGTAAATTTTCATCATACTTCAATCATGTGTATTATTCAAATGTTGAAATTCCTTCATTAACGCATTTGGTTGTGTGCCTACACATACAATCTTGCATTTGTATATATGTGTGCAAAATAGTTTATGCATGTATTTATCTATTTGCGATATTTTCCGCTATTCTAAGTAGCTGTTGCTAATGTTAATAAGTGTCTTATTATTATTTCCACATAACCCGAACTCAATAGAGTGCAATGTATTTTCAATTAGAATTTATTGGCAACAATAGAAGAAAATATATTCATACATTTATAATTATTATTACGAGGGCTGTTATAAAAAGTTCTGTTAGCATTATATATTTTCTTTTGTTGTTTACGAAAAGCTTTAGGGAGTTACGCACATATTTACAAATATGCTCGCTGCTGAGCTTTAAAGCAAACATAAGTTGCAATTTGTATTTGTTAGTTTGTTTGTTTGCTTGATTAGGTGTGTGAGTGTGTGTTTGTACTTGTTGTTAAGCACTTGTAAATTTTCTAATCAATCTTAACACTAAAATATTGTTAATGAATGCCTGAGCGTTCAATATATGTACGCATACAGTTCTATAAACACACTTGAGTATTTCTTATGGAGGTTGGGTTATTTATATATTTGCATACTTAAACATACGCACATACATACATACATACATTAATATCTTCTGGCATACATACATATTTACACACATACATTAAATAATTTGGCTTGCATCAAGTTGAAGTTAAACTTTGCCTTCATGTAAACAAGCCACATGTTAACATTGATGGCGACCCCAACGTACTTAACTCCAGGCCGGACTACTAATATGCGTTGTGTTATTTGCTTGTGCTTACGCCATTTTCACATACTGAATACGCTCGACTAAAGTTGATTACAAAAAAATTACTTAGCTGTATTGATGGTGATGATGATGCACAGTGGTACGCATAGATAAGGGAAAGTTTTTTTTTCTTTTTTTTTTTTTTAAATAAATTTTACTTATGATCGTTTTAGCTCTCGAAGCTTAAACGAACATTATTATCGCAAGTAATAAAGATTAAAAATATACTACCATTTGTCATGATGTTAACGAAAATTTGAGCCGTAGTATATATTGAAGGTATGAAGAACGACATTAGCAGTTTTACTAATGCTTCCCTTATGGCAGGAGCAGGTGTAACTAAACTGAGCTGAACCTGTCCTGTAGTCTGCTTTTAGATAAGTTATTTTTCGTTTACCTTGGGTGGCTTCATGCGATCATTTGTTGAAAAGTCGGCTGTATGGAAAAAACGTTTGCATTTGACAACCAGTCGTTTATGAAACGCATGAGGCAGGTAAACCTGCAATCCAAACTAGTGCTGGAATGTGTTTTAAAACTTTGCAGATGTACCTTGGTTAATGACGTAACGTTGGTGTGGCTTAAAGGCTACATAGGACTTCTGTCACACTCTCGCGAACTGCCCTGATGTTTTGTTCTGAACGACCTCTACGAGCTCGTATGCTGAGTTTCACATCTTACCGAACCAGTACTTTCGACTTTTTTGATTATTCTTTTCATTTCGACCGAACATTGGACGCAATTTACGAATAGTGGCAATTAACTTTCCCCATTTTGATAACATTTTTTGACAATCACGACGCGTTGTTCTACTAACTCCCATCTGTCAATTTTCGATCCGTCACTTCAAAACCACATGACATTATGACTGTCAAACATGGCGTGCAATGGGAATGAAGCAGCAGACCAACGACTAAAGAGGGAATCTTCTGCTGTGAATTTCTGTGGACCAGAAACTAGAGTAGCACTGGAAAATGACCTAATAAGTGCGATGGTCCTGCCATGGTTTGGACACATTAAACCTGACAACCTGTAGGGAGGCTATTGGACAGGCTCGAATGGTGCTCACAGAACCCTGTGACAGAAGGGCCATTAAAGGAAACTTCAGGTATCATTTAGGCAATATAAAAATCGAAAAAGGTGATACTTGCAAGCTGTCCCTGGAAGTGGCCGAGACGGTAGCGTACTTTGTGAGTTTTAATTATCCAGCACTGTCCAGCACTAAGGCCTAGGAATACTGACAGACTCTTGTTAAATGTGGATGCCGTGATAGATCTAGGCCTTAGACAAAGTCTAGCAATTATTACAGATTCCGTGATGAGAAAGGAGGCTTACAGTTACCAGTCGACAGTCCGAAATTACTAAATTCAAGAGTAAAGGCTAGTGGTAGCACATGGCTCAATGAAAGTAAGGTTACTATAAATTGCAAATCGGTTGCCTATAATCATTGCAGACGGAAGGGTGTCAAAAAGGCACCCATTAAGAAAGTGGTCTGCTTTCCCCTACATTAATAATAGTGGTAACTATACCTAATATGAGCCGTTGTTTATTTGCATCTATTCTCCTGCAAATTTAGTTGTCAACTTTAATTCGAATATTGCCGTCTTTTTACACCTCAAGTCCTGTTTAAAGCTAAAAAATTCTTTAATAATCGTAGCTGAACCCAATTCCTAGAAAAACATTATTTTTTAATTTGAAAGAAAAGTTTTTATATTTTTAAATGGCTTCAAAAAGACTCTAAATTTTTATATGTATATCGATTTCATTTTTAGCGAGAGGTAGCTACGGCTTACGAGTAGGGGTAAGAATGCTGACTACTAAGCATAAATCGTGCAAGTGTCTTGCGCGACTTCAGTGGGTGGCGCGTATTCGAAAGGTCTATTTTTCCATGACTCACACGCTTTCAGGGCTGCTGTGGTTTTATGGATTTTTCGCATAGACCTGTGACTTAAGAAAATCCTGGAAAAAAAGTCTAACTCGATCAAATCGACAACGGTGACTGGTTTATGTTACCTATACCATGCACAAGATGACCATGATTTTAAATCGCTTGTGCAGAATGTCCAATATGGTATAAGCTATGTGAGACGTAGAGCCATCATATTAAAACGAAATAACGTTGGTGTGCATGTCATCTCATTCAAGACAAAATAAGTTAATAATCATCGGCCTATAGCGCTCGAATAGTTCTTTCTCACGAAATGTTTCTGAAACAGAACACCAATTTTGATCAAATAATTTTATTAATTCTATGTTTTTTTGAGCGTTGTAAACTTCTATAGAGATTTGGGGAAAATATATTAAACAAAGTGAAACAATACTGTATTCTGTCATTTTCTTTAACCGCTACCACTGTGGCCAAGATATAACTATGATGACAAGCTGTATGTAGATACGACGCTGCTTAAATGTGTGTTAAAATATCTGTATGTAAAATTACAACTTAAGCACACAATCATTATCATAATCCTTAATCGATATTATGGCTTACAATAAGCAAAGATACCGTGAAGATATACAAACATGCTTGTACACACATACACGTACAAACCTTTCAAATATATAAGAGTACAGCACGTTAAAGCGGCGAATACATAATAAGTAAGTGTGTGTGTAAGTAAACATGATAATGTCATGTATGTGTGTGTATGTTTTACACAAATATGGTTTGTTTCTTATACACTCCCAGCTAGTTTTTATTTTTATTCTTTTGCTGTTTTTTTTTCTCTCTCTCTTAAAACCATTGACATCATGTCAATTTAAATTTTATATGTTTAACATGATTCTGCTCCATAACACACTAACACACACATACATATGCTCAACCAACACTAATGTGTATATTTATGCATTAGAAATAACCTTTGATATATAAGAGAGTAAAGTGGTCTTTAAGTTTAATATAAGGTGAAGTATGCAGAAAGAAAAAAGTGACAGCAGCATATATCAGGAGCAAAGAAATACATAATTTATTAGCTTGAAAACGGCAAGCTTTTAAAAGCCTCAACTTTGTACATATACACTGTCATATTTTCACTGTCATTTCCGTTTTATTTATAACCGCAGCGGTTGTTCAGAGAAAACTAGATGACTTATAAATGCTTGAGAAACGGACATCGTATATGCACAGGTGTATATCAAGACGCGCTGACTTCATTGTTAAACACAATATGGGGTAGGACGCTAAATAAAACGGTTAGCAGGTAAGTTGGCGTGTATGATCGCCACTTGCAGACTGCCCAAAAATTTTATTTCTTCACACTCTCAGTCTTCACTCTATGAAATGAAACGACAAAGGCACTATTGGCCACCAGAATAAACTCGATATCTCTCTTAGTAGGTAGTATGTCATGGCTCTGTATGCTTGGACTCCTGTTGTATCGTATGCTTTATGAGATTTGCAGAAGATGTCTGAACATGTCATGCAGCACGTACTGCAGAAAAAATTGCTGCTGTTCGCGATAGAGTGGCTGAAGAGCCATCCACCTCAACTCGTCGTCGTGCCCAACAATTGCATCTCCCACGGTTGAACATTATGCATACAGACTTGCATTTACACGCTTACAAGGTGCAATTGACTCAAGAACTAAAGCCTATTGATAATTTCAAACATCGTCAATGGTCAGAATGGTGGCAAGAAATGGCAACAGTGTATGATCAAATTTCGAAGATATTCAGTTTCAGTGATGAGGCACATTTTCACCTCAGTGGATTCGTCAATAAGAAGAATTGCCGCATTTTGGCTAATGATAATCCAAGAGTGATTGTCGAAAAACCAATGGACCCACAAAGAGTGACTGTTTGGTGCAGTTTATGGACTGGCGACATTATCGGGCCGTATTTTTTCCAAAATTAGGCCAGTCCGGTAGTTACTGTGAATGGTGTTTGCTAACGTGAGATGATAACAAACTTTTTATGGCCCGTATTGGAAGATATGGATATGGACGATATGTGGTTTCGACAGGACGGTGCCGCTTACCACACAGCTAACGAAACAATGGCACTTTTGCGCTGCAAATTCAATGGCCGTGCTATTTCACGTGGTGTCACGTGGGGCTATTTGAAAGAAAAGGTGCACGTCGATAAGCCAGCAATAATTCAAGAGCTGAAGGATGAGATAATTCTGCACATTAACGGCATATAACCTCAATTATGCTTCAGCGTTATCGAAAATTTGGCGCATCGGATGAAGGTGTGCCGCCGAGGTCGCTGATCCATATTTTAATCCATACATAATTGAACCATACCAATATTATCAAAATAAAATGAAATGATAATAATTTCCTAAATAAGTTGTGTTTTATTCAAAATCAACATGAGTCCTTAAAATTCACCTTTACCAGCCAGTTTGTTTTTATACGATTTTTTTATAAATCAGTTTTTTTAGTAAATAAATAATAATAAATGAAAAAACCTATAAATTACATGCAAAAGAGTGCATGTATTTATTAAGGTTTTTTTTTCTAAGTCACCTGATGCTCATACTCACAGGTAAGTAAGACAACAGATTTATTTAAGAGGTAATTGTCAACAAGTAATATTAAACTTGCGGAAAATCTTCGTATAATACTCGTTAACCATAAAGGAATAATATGTGTCCTTGTGCAAATGGCTGTATTGGTGTGTGCATGAAAATTTGTATTTTAATACATTGTCCTAATTTTTAATATATATTTACACATACGTACGTAAGATAAGATAACACAAATACATATATACACATGTAAGTATAGATAAGAATGTGTGTGATAGGATTATAGTTTCAAGGCAATTGTTGTAGTAAAATTAAATATTAATATTTGATATTTGATTAAGTTGTTAGCAAAAGTTATATATGAAAAATAAGATGGTAAGAAAATTATATTAATTTTAGTATGCAGAGAGAGAGAGAGAGAGAGAGAGAGAGAGAGACATTGCTAAAGGTTTTCTTAAAAACGACTTTATTGAAATTTAAAATTTTAATTAAGCAATACAATTATGTTATAAATACAATTATAATCTATGCATAAGTTTAGTACTTTGCTGAGAGATAAAAAAGACAATTACTTAAACAAAGAAAGAAAATTGAAACAAATTATGCAAATTTAATTTCTGAATAATAAGATTTACAAATTAAAACATTTTTATTTATTAAATACAAAGCATAACTAAAAATTTGTTAAGCATTTGTTAAGCATTTTTTAACACCGTTAAAAAATTTTCGGGAAATTTTTCACTTTTGCGGCTACCTAAGCGCTACCTAAACGGCGTTAAGAATCATTCCTAGGAAGTTCATATGTTCTAGAAAGTTGTTTATTGAGATCTTAGGTTCATTTTTATTGTTGATTGTTTCCTTGAATTTTGAACGGTTTGCTACCTATGGACCAGAATAAGGGGAAAAAAGGTAAACAAATTAATTTTTTAAAGTTTTATGCGATTTTGACCTTGAAGATGAAGTTTTTTTGATTTTTGAAGAGCTACAACTTTGCCTCAGAGAGTATATCAAAATTTCAAACGGTTTGCAAAATATGAGCTTGAGGCCCCACATCTTTGAGGGCCCTTAAAAAAAAACCTGGAGGACTTTGGGCAAAACTGGGAGACAGGGGTCTTTATTTTTTTGGTCTTTTATGGCGTAGTGGTGTCCGTATATGGTTATTTTGCCATGACACAGTGTGTAACATAATGGGTTCCTTCTCGACACACTTCGGTTTTCACTAATTTCAGGCAACCGATTGAAAATTTACAACTACCTTACTTTTTTTTAAATCTCGTACTAACACTAGCCCTTACCCCACTGTAACGACATCAGACTGTCAACTGGTAATTGCCGACTTTCTTCCTCATCACTAAGTGTCTTTTATTTGCTATAATTTTTCTAAGGTTTAGATACCCTATGGCATCCATATTCAGCATAAGGTCGCGAATATGATCAGAAACCTTTTGCTAACCAGTGTTGGATATTTAATCAATATATGCGCTACCGCAACAGAACTACAGGCTCTTCCTGGAACAGTATGCAAGAATCATTATCTTTGATTTATTATCTTGGTCAACTGACACTTGATTGTTATCCAAAAAATAGAGTTATAAATATTCCAGTAATCGAAAATAAATATCCACCAATACAAATCTCCATATGCGCAGGTATTATCGTTATTAAAGAAAACGAAGAAAACACAGCACGTTGAGAGGTATGTATAGTATGCAGAGTACCAGATAAAAGATCTAACTAAGAGCATTTTACCATTCGCCACCGCGAAGATTGCGGAACAAGATTAACGTGAGTACCTGCCTAGTTGGCCTAGTCTCACGGTGGTCTTACCACCGAGTGAAATGTAAGCGTAGACTAGCGCCCCCATTGTGTAGTATAACAACACTTTACGATTGCCACCAATCGCAATTTGTGTATAAAACAGTTACAATGAGTAGCAATTTATATAATATGGCAATCCTAGATCCATATTATAGCCTCTTGCTTAGTGGTTTGGAGACTATCCAAACTCCGTCTGTTGAGAGTGCAACAGCACACTTGATCGACCGTGCACCATACCTACATAAATCGATCTTAAACCACAACCACCACGTGTACCCCCGAAGGGGACCCCACCAATAACCGGTCACAGAGAGGATAGGCTCTCTGTGGGGCCACCGATTCCCGTGGTACCACTCCTTTGGGCACTGGTCGGGCCTCGAAGAGAACCCGTATGTTTTAACACACAGACCTTTTCTTCCATATTTAGGTTCTAGGAACCCTAGCGTCTGGTGCCCTTATTTTCCCCGAGTGAACCGCGTCAAAGCATTTGCCATTCCTGCAGTGACAATTGGAACCCCCGGGGGGGGGGCCACCGCGAAGATGAGTAATTCACATTTCCGAAAGAGGGTGAGGGTCAAGTGGCTAGCACATTGGCTACTAAGGCATGGACATGATTTCAATACCCAGCATCGATTTTTTCTGACAGTAAACAGAAAACTCATTTCCTGTCTGTGTTCACATCACGGAAAAACTACCTGATGGATTTTAACAATATTTTTTGAGGAGTTACCTTAGTATCCTGACCAAATATATGATACTCGTTTTTCGCAAAAATATCTTATTTCCAAGAGAAAGTGGACAAAAAGCAGTAAAGGTACGCCGATTTTTTTTTACCGATTTAAAGGTACTGTATGCTTTAAGTCATCTTTTATTTTTGAAACGGGATATTTTAAACACAGTTACGCAGCGGATGGCACTTTTGATTAAAATAATGACAAAATATGAATTGAAAGGGGAGTATTTTAAAGATGATAGCGCAACAGATGGCGCTGTTTTAAAATAATGACAAAAAAATAACTTACTGCCAAATAGCCAATTGAATAAAAATTGTATTTGATTTGTAATTTTACTATGTGGAATTATTATTAAAATATTTTAAACACTTTTTACAGAGCTTTATAATAATTTTTGGAATTTTATCCAGGGATGGGCATCTTTATATAAAGTAAATACGTATACGTGATGCACTATAAAAGTAAGTGTCTTAAAATTTGGTTTGGATTACTTTCAAAGCAAAATCGAACAAAACAATGTTGGGACATACACGTGGTGTGTGGGCACAGCTAGTATTTATTGTAAAATTAAAAGTAAAAAAAAAAAATTTAAGTAAAATTAGATAAAGTAAAATAAAATAAAAAGTTTTTTCATTAAAACTCTTGAAATTCTTTCACTTCAACATTTGTATACTCATACATTGAATATTATTTTGTTAAATGTTTGTTCCTCTTATTAATCTATTAACATGCCATTAAACATTTTTCCACCAATATTTAATGCCACTTTGGATTGCAATTTTGAAAAATGAATCGAACTCTAATAATAAAAATAAATGAAACGACGAGTTGGCCACATAAAGAAATTGAACCTAACATTGAATACAGTAAATTAAATCTTAAATTTATTGCTGTCTAAAAACATGGCATAAAAGTCAAACCAAAAAACCATAGGAAAACCATAGGAACACTAACACACACTTACTTAGATACATTCATAAATAGATATATACATAGATACATACATACACACATGCATACATACATACTTAACAACAGACACGCATTAAAACCATAAAAAGCACTTCCTAATGCATTCTTTTTTTAAACATTTCATTTATTTATTTCTGATACACACATACATACGTACATACACCCAAAAAAAGTAACAAATCTTCGAAAGTAATATAGACATATTAATTTAGATAAATATCATTATGATCAAATAAATATAAACATAATATAAACACACACACACACACACTCATGTTTAAACACAGCTTGATGAAACTAAAAATAATCATAAATATTAAAACACTTAAATCAGATAAAAAGCATCTTCTCTGCAAAGGATAAAAAATATTCGAGGAAAAAAAAAAACAAAACCAAAAAATACATGAACAAGATTTTATTATTCGATAAGACTTTTGTACACAAAGTATTGCTTTTATATTAGGAAATATGTATCTGTGGTGTGATAAATAGTTGCTCTTGATGCCAAACAGTAAAATTCATGGAGATAAAAGCAATAAAGGAGACAGAATGCTAAAGAAAATTGTTAAGAATAATTCGAAAGTAATAAATAACGAGTGATTTTTTAAGAGCTTGAGAACTTTTTTTAAAAAAAAAACGCATAAAATTTGCAAAATCTCATCGGTTCTTTATTTGAAACGTTAGATTGGTCCATGACATTTACTTTTTGAAGATAATTTCATTTAAATGTTGACCGCGGCTGCGTCTTAGGTGGTCCATTCGGAATTTTGGGCAACTTTTTCGAGCATTTCGGCCGGAATAGCCCGAATTTCTTCGGAAATGTTGTCTTCCAAAGCTGGAATAGTTGCTGGCTTATTTCTGTAGACTTTAGACTTGACGTAGCCCCACAAAAAATAGTCTAAAGGCGTCAAATCGCATGATCTTGGTGGCCAACTTACCGGTCCATTTCTTGAGATGAATTGTTCTCCGAAGTTTTCCCTCAAAATGGCCATAGAATCGCGAGCTGTGTGTCATGTAGCGCCATCTTGTTGAAACCACATGTCAACCAAGTTCAGTTGTTCCATTTTTGACAACAAAAAGTTTGTTAGCATCGAACGATAGCGATCGCCATTCACCGTAACGTTGCGTCCAACAGCATCTTTGAAAAAATACGGTCCAATGATTCCACCAGCGTACAAACCACACCAAACAGTGCATTTTTCGGGATGCATGGGCAGTTCTTGAACGGCTTCTGGTTGCTCTTCACTCCAAATGCGGCAATTTTGCTTATTTACGTAGCCATTCAACCAGAAATGAGCCTCATCGCTGAACAAAATTTGTCACATTTGAACATTTCGAACCGAACACTGATTTTGGTAATAAAATTCAATGATTTGCAAGCGTTGCTCGTTAGTAAGTCTATTCATGATGAAATGTCAAAGCATACTGAGCATCTTTCTCTTTGGCACCATGTCTGAAATCTCACGTGATCTGTCAAATACTAATGCATGAAAATCCTAACCTCAAAAAAATCACCCATTAATAACAAAATTGCTGATATTTTGAGAAGAAAATTTATTAAATCTTCAAGTGAAATTGTTAAGTGGACTGGTAAATTTATTAACCGATCTAGATATTTTGACTGCCTGCAGGACACAATTTCAAATTTAAAATATGAAGAAGAGCATCCCTGGAAGACATCGACACAGCTCCATAATCATATAATTCACAATGGCTTGCAAATAGAAAATTTTAAAGACCAATCATGCGTAAGCCTTGGTAGCTCACATTATGTGTGCAGGATAAAGCTTGATGCCATGTGGTAACTAAGCCTTGGACAAATGCCAGCAATTACTAAATACTCAGTGATGAGAAAGAACGCCAACAGTTACCAGTCGACAGTCTTAAATCACTAAAGTCAGGAGTAAAGGCTGGTGGTAACACGTGGCTCAACGAAAGTAAGGTTGCTGTAAATTACAAATCGGTTGAAAAGCAATCGACTAAGGAAGTTGTCTGCCTAGATATTCCCCCAAATTTAATAATAAGCCTCCCATACAAACGTAGTGTGAAGGTTGGGAAAGAAATGATACCGACTGTTATAGCTGAATTGTCACCTGCCGATATACTTAAGTGCTGCAGTCCCCTAAGATTTGTATTTGATGATTTTCAAAAGCCAATAAATGACCAAATCCGCAAGAAGGGTAAGGCGGTGGGGTTGTAGGTAGTGTGCTAGTCTATCAGTCCGGGGTTGTGGGTTCGATTCCCACCAAAGACTCTGATATTTTTCCCTACAAGTTGGCAGGAAGACCAAGAAGGAGCTTGGATATAATCTGAGTGCCTACAAATAGTTTTCTGCATTAGTGACAGGTCATTCAAGTATTATCTGGACAAGTTAAAAATCGCGGTAAGACGATATTTCCAAAGTTTTTTTGGAAAAAGGCTAACATTAAAAAGGCTTTGGACCACGGGCAAGCACATATTATATGGAGATGCTGTGGAGACCTAGCCCTAAGCAAATGTTAGCAATTACCCTAGACTTTGTGAAGAGGAAGAATGTCGACATGTATCTATTACTACTGTTGAGAGTAAAAGGCTAGTGACAGCACGGGGTATGAAATGAAAATAAGGTATTCGTAAATTTCCAATGGGATACCAGAAATCATTGAGGAATGAAAGGGATCGTAAAGTGACCCATGAAGTTAGTGGTCTGCTTTAGTAACCTTCCTACAAAATAATAATAAAATCCACAAGAAAGCCCCTGGCTGAAAAAAAAACTCTTCATAATGAACTCGCAACTCTTCATTTAGGTTTTAATGCCATTTTATGTTTAAAGAACTTTTCCCAAAGAGAAACACTTTCTTCATAACTATGATTTTTAAGCCAGAAAAAGACCACACAAAAGTATATTCATACAGCTTTTTATGAAATGAGTCCAAGCTGTTAATAATATATTAATAATTAAGTTAATCCCAATTCCAAGCGGAAAGAATGTGTACCAACCATCAGTTAGGCTTCAGGATATAGCGAAACTTGCCGAAAACTTCGGTGAGCTTCTAGAAAGTTATTTCAGTAATCGAAAGTTCACATTGAATGAGGCAGATGCTTTAATTTTAGTTCAGCTAATAAAAAGCTGAGATCCTCAAAGTAATATACTACCTTGGGCCCATTTAATACTTGTGTACTTCGTACATGGCGACTAGCAACCGAGTCCGCACATCGTCATTTGCTGACAATACAGCTTTTTTAAGTATTTACGAAAGTCCTTAAGTAGCACGATCACACTGCGCCTGGGCCCATGTCCCGCAATATAAATTGTATGCAAAAAAATAAGATATTCCGATTGCCTGCAAGGTATATTTCATCCATGTGTAGGCAGTTGCCCCACAGTCTGTTTTGAGGATATTCGACGGCGTGCAGGAGAGTGTGGAAATGCTCATAGGTGACAACAGGGTATACATCGAGGCAATGTAGAATGTGTTTCGTGGTTTTATAGTTAATACAAAGGAATGTGCTCTAAAGTGTTTAGCGAACTCGTTTTCACGAGCCACGTCGTGGGCTTCCTGAGAATATTTTGCTCAATTTTGCTTTGAAAGTATTCCACACCAATTGAAAGACACTTTCTTTCATAGTGCTTCAGTTATGGTTTATGTATTTACTTTATATAAAGGTACCTATCCCTGGATAAAATTCTAAAATTTATAAAAAATTCAAAAATTATTGTATACCTCTGTAAGAAGTGTGTAAAATATTTTATTAACAATGTAATTCCACAAAGTAAAAATACAAATTAAATAAAAATTTTATTCAACTGACGCCATCTGTTGCGCAGTAGTTTTTTAAAGTATCCTAGTTTCAAACACAAAAAAGTGAGTTGAAAATGTAACCGTGTTGAAAAAAATCCGTGTTGAAAATTCAACCGTGTTTTGAAAAATCTTGGTTTTAAACCGAAAATTCCAGTGTCTTTAAACCGGAAAAAAGCGTTTTTCACTGCTTTTTCTCCACCCTCCCTTGGAAATGAGATATTCTTGCGAAAAAATGTATCCTAAATTGGGATCAGGATACTAAGGTACCTCCTCACAAAATTTTGTTAAAATCCACCCAGTAGTTTTTACGTGATGCGAACACAAATTTAAAGCAGACAGACGGAAAAAGGATATTATTTTATTTTAGGTATAGATTACATTATAAAGTTCTAAGTAAAGTGCACAAACGATAAACCTTATTAACCTTCCATCTCATGAACCTCCTTTTCTTAAATATAAAATAAATATCCCATAATTTGTTTAGCATTAAGGCATGAAGCCTTAAGACAAAGTAGATGTTTAAGGAAAAAATAAAATTTAGCTTTTGTTTTGAGACCAAACAACTAATTAGACACTAAAGCAGGCCATTAACAAAACTACGAGTTTATTAATCATTATGAATATAAATTACTTTTAGTCATGCCCCTAGTAAATGGAACACTTCCCTCTTTACAAAAAAAAAACAAGAACAAAAATACTAATGATACTAATGCGGTATGATGATTTGATTTTTTTGACTCTTAAGCGCTAAAAGGAAGGAAATAAAAAACATATTTCAAATGTACAGGCCATGAATTTCCAAGATTTAAATTATAAAAAATACATACACACACACACACGCACATACACATAAATAAAAACCACATTCTTGAGAACATAAGAAAACCAACAACACAATAGTTAAAATATAAATAAAAATGAAAAAAGCAAGAAAACATCCATTATGAAAAATGTCAACAGCCTAAAAATATTCTACATAGTGTTACAAGAAAAGTCTATAAAGCTTTTAGACGCAATAAAAAAAGGAATAGAACAGTTTCTTTTTCATAGTAAGAGTGTGAGATCATTTTTGTGAATGTATTTGTTATGTGAGTTTTAGTATGTGGACATAGACAAACATTTAACATAAACTAATTTATTACTTTAATTCCGATTTTGTTTCCAACAATGATTTTGATTTTGTCAACTCAGGCACAATGTTGTTGCTTTTCAATATTTATTTGGTTCGTTGGCTTGAGTCAGTTTTTTTTCTTCATTGTCCTCCGCTTCATAACTTATTGTATTTTTAAATTGGTTTATAAAATTGTTAAATATATATGTTTGTTGTGCCCACTTCCACTCACATTCACATTGACAGTTGCATTTGTATTATCGTCGATTGTAGGATTTTTTAGTAAAAATTTATATTATGTTTTTTTTTTTATATTAAGTTTTTAATAATAAATAAATGTTGGCTGGCTATCTAGGCATCTTAACTTCAAATTTCTTTTATCTTTATGGACTAAAAATCAAATTATGTTTTAGCACAGTATTGGTGTCTTTGGTGAATTGTTGTGCGAAGATTTTAGTGTATATTGGATTTCTTTTTTTGGAAACTGTGAAGCTTAAGAAATTCTTTGTTAAGATTTAAAGTAAATGTTTTTATAAAAATAATTCTTGCAAAAAAAAACCGACTTCAAAACAGACAAACTTAAAAGCATGTTTCTTTAAGACGGTAACTATTGCGAACCCTGTAATTTCCGAATTCAAATTTTATACTAGTTATAGCGGTCGTAGCAATACAGGTTCGTTGTAAATTTCAACCTTCTGTCTGTAACGGTTTAAAAGTTTGGTAATATACATCAAATTACATAAACTATTGCGACACCCTGTAATTTATAATTTTAAATAATTATACTTATTATAACAGATATAGTAATGGACATTCTGTCTAATTGTTAAGTGTTTATCAATAACTGTTTAAAAGATAGGGCCATATATATCAAATGACGTCACCTATTGGGACACCCTTTAAATTCAAATTTTAATATAAATACTTTTTAAAGAACACTTTGTAATACAGATTCTTTTTAAATTTTAACTTTGTGTCCATATACATCAAATTACATCAACTATTGGGACACCCTATAATTTCCAATTTTAAATATTTATACTTGTTGTTATTCGAGACATAGTAGTGAACATTTTGTCTATTTTTCAAGTGTTTGTCTATAACGGTTCCAAAGATGAGGACATAATGGTCAAATAACATCAATAATGGGGACACCCTTTAATTTATAGATCCAAGTTTTATACTTGTTTTAATAGCGGACTAAGTAATATAGGTTCTTTGTAAATTTCAACTGTCTATCTATAACAGTTAAAAGTTTGGCCATATATATTACTTTTACATTAACTATTGGGACACCCTTTAATTTCCAAATTCATATTTTACACTTGTTATTTTAGCGGACTAAGCAATACAAGTACTTTGTAAATTTCAACTGTCTGTCTATAAAGGTTCAAAAGTTTGGCCATATATATATCAAAATAAACCAACTAAAATAACCAACTAAAAAAATCGGCGTAGTTTTACTGCTTTTTCTCCACTTTCTCTTTGAAAAAAAAAATATGTTTTGTGGAAAAGAAAATCCTATATTGGAATTAGAGTACCAAGGTACCTCTCCACAGAATTTTGTTAAAATCCATGTACTAGTTTTTACGTGACGCGAACCTAAAAAACAGAAAGACAAACAAACAGTAAATGAGTTACTGTTTTATTATATGTACAGATATGTACAGTGACATTCGAAATATATTCAAAATATATTTTCTTCATTCGCATTTAGATTTTTTCCCACAAAACCTAGGTGCTGTTAGCGATGAACAAGGGAAGAGCGACCATCAAGATTTAATGAAAATTGAAAGAAACTATCAAGGATTTTGGGATAAAAGTATGCTGGGAAACTATTGGTGGACTCTAATACGTGAAACTGAACCATCGAAATACAAACGACAATCATATAACGCTATTCACTTTTGAAAGCTTATTTATTTTTAAATAAAATAATAATTTTTTATGGAAAAATCCAACAAACGCTTTTTTTATATCTCGAAAACCTGACGTGATAGAGAAAAACCATTTACAGATTCGAATTCAGCGCACCCAGATTAGCTAAAAAACATGCTTTGTTTCCACAGTCAAAATTTTTTGCCTAATTTGTTGGCCAGTATTATTTGCACTCGTATAGCAAAGTGTTATTAAAATTTGTTATTTTTTTTTAAACGAAGACTAATTCATGCTATAAACGTTGCAATTTTAAAAATTTTCTTAAAGGTATTTTGGTTTAATTCTTTGTGGATTTAGCTCTTTTCAAAATTCTAAGAAATTATTTTCGAACATGGCTGCTTATTTTTATACCCTTCACCACAGGTGGAAAGGGTATATATAAGTTTGTCATTCCGTGTGTAAATTCTACAATATTCATTTCCGACCTCATAAAGTATATATATTCTGATTTCTTATACATAGAGAAGTTGATTAAGCGATGTCCGTCCGTATTCGGGTAGAAATGGCATTTGCCAAGGCACCAGATAAGATAAAAAAAAAATTAAGTAAACCAATCTATCAGGTATAGTTTCGAAAACTTTGGGATTGCAATTCAGCAACATCGGATCATTCCTTTGGAGGCTGTGGGCTAAAAACCACGCCCACCTATATTTTTTAAAGTTTTTTTTTTCATTTTTTTCGGCTTTACTGATTATCTTTTGCTTTTTTTGTCAAATAAATATTAGACCACGACAGATAGATTGCAAGTAGCGCATACAGGATTTATGTTTGTTTTTAGGTTAGTAAAGTTTTTCTGCTTTGATTTGTATTAAAGATCTTTATAGAAACCAATACACATAGAGATAGCCAATGGACCCACAAGGTGCCCACTGGTAACCAGGAGCAGTTAAAAGCTCCTGAAATTTTTTTAAAGTATTTTTTTTTTATTTTAATCTGACCATTCTAACTCAATACAGATTGCACGAAGGTCCTAAATTAAAAAAAAAAAAATATTCAATTAAATTAAAAAATTAAAAAAACAATTTTTTTTAAATATTTACAAAACATTTTCAAAGACATATTTTGATAAAAAATTAAAAAAAAAATTTTTTTATAAATTTAAAAAAAAAAAATTCGAATACATTTTACAAAAAAATTTCGAACAAAATTTTACAAAAAATTTTTTGATAAAATTTTTCAAAAATTTTTTGATAAAATTTTTCAAAAATTTTTAAAAAAAATATTTTTTACAAAAAATTATTTGCAAAAATTTTTACAAACAATTTTGTGAAATATTTAAAAAAAAAATTCAATATTTCTAGTTGTATCCATTTTAGGTGATATAAATAGTATGACGATCAGATGGAGTGCAGTATTATTTTTGCAGTTGTTTAAAAGTTTTTACTTTGGAAATAATCCCGTAGACATTTTTTGCCGGTTGTGCAGGAACAAATTTCGATTAAACCAAGGATTCGTCGGAATTTTCTTGGATGTAATGAAATTAAATTAAGATTTGTTTAGCTAGATCAGCCAAACAAATCTTAACGTATAAATATTTTAAAAGTATCGTGGCTGGAAACGTTATGAAGTTCTGAAAATGAAAACGAGCCAGAGATGATGCAGTAATCAAACTACCAAGAGGTGCATTGACTTTCACTATATACTTTTGAGGTTGGGAAGTTGGAAAAATATAAAGAAAAGTTTTTTGATACCCTCCAACATACGAAATATGTGTTAGCTCATTCTCTACAACACAAGATCGTGGAACGAGATAAAGCCATTTGCAGCTGACAAAAGAGCAGAGTTTTTAATCGTTGAGCCCTATGCTCCTTACAGGAATAATAGGAATTTCTAAATATATTCTATCTTCCATATAAATAAAATCAAATGTCGTTCGTGATTAAAACGGCTTCACCGATTAAGCTAAGTTTTTTCCAAATCTTCATCATAACCCAACTTAGGTTTTAACGGACCAAGACCCCTTTGCGCCCATTTTTTAAGTAGCTATTTGATATTTTGCACCATTATAATATAAATAGTTTAGTGAAATACGGGCTGGATTGGGCGTGGTACCTCCCATACACAGTGAACCATTATTAACGTCTGCCTGGAGACCTGCAATAGGTAGAGTCTTGAAACTTTGCACAAGTAACCCTCATAACGTGCTTGACCTAGCAAAATGCAGACTGGATTAGGATATTGGGAGTAAAAAATTATTATTGTGTTAAAACGCCTAGTCAGAATGAATGTGAACAGTGGGCATCGTACCTTGCATATATTGAAATATTTTTTTCGTGAGAATAGCTTGCGTTTTCCAGTTAAGCCTTGGCCATAATTTTATTTCCAAGTGTTTGTAGAATTTTTTTTGGACAGGTATAGTGAAGCAATCTATAATGAAACATTTTTTTTTTAATTTTCAAAAATTTCCATTAGCATTTGTTATACACTTTTGTCATCTTACCACCCTTGAAACAAATTTAAAACAATATAAATATTAATGTAATAAAAACTCATTATTTATATTATTTTACAAATTGTTTTTAGCATTAAAGGCTGCAAAGAGCCCTTTGAAATATTGTAACATTATTTCAACTGATTTTATATTGCAGTAAAATAAAATGACCTAAAGAAAGGAAAAAAAAAAACGTAAAATGTATTTAAAAAATTATACGTTTAATATGTTTTTTATTACATTTTTCAATTTGCCATGTATTGCATGTTGTTGAAACGTTTTTAAACAAAACATGTAATTGCCACCCATTAAAATCATGTCAACTAATGCAAACGCTTTAGGGGCACCAGATAATGACACACAACAATAATGCAAAAGAGGAAAAAGGCAACAATGAGCTGCAAAACAGTTTAGTTTAGTTAGGAGAAAAGCAAAAACAATTACATATGGGTGTTTCCATGTAGAAATACATGATTGTTTTACTAATATTGTCAGTGAAATATTTTGAAGTATTTAAGAAAGACAAATTATTACAAAATTTACAGGGAGACTCCAATAACTTATAACATTTCATGTAGAATTTTTAGCTGCTCCATAAATTTTTTAAATATATTTTTTTATTAAATTTAAGACTCACACATATCTGGTCTTTTATTTTCTTGCTTAATAAATTTTCTTTCGGCTTATATGAATGGCCCCATATAAAAAATTGTTTTGTATTTAAAATCCTTAGGTTTTTGCACTTTCCACCTCTTTTTGTTTTAAACATGTATGAGTGTTTTGTTGCAACAACAATTTGCAAGAAAAACATGCTAAATACTTTTATGTACTCTACTAAATTATATGTAAACATATATATCCATCGGTTAGTATAAGTTAGGTTAAGAAGGGTTGCGCTAATAATGGCGCATCCATTCTTAGAGCCGGAGACTCCATTGTGACTCTCTTCATCTAACTAAAACTAAAACAAACAGGAACCCGACGACATCTTCGGGTTTATAAAACGCGATGTCGAAGAGCACATCTAAGTCGGCGACCTTATAATACCAGGCAATGACACACAATATGCTCTACAGTTTCCAACTCCTCTTCGTCCCTGCACGTCCTACAGAAGTCCCGATGTATCGTTACCCCCCACCCCCGGGGGTTCCAATTGTCACTGCAGTAATGGCAAATGCTTTGACGCGGTTCACTCGGGGAAAATAGGGGCACCAGACGCTAGGGTTCCTAGAGCCTAAATCTGGAAGAAAAGGTCTGTTGTTTTAACACGGGTCCTCTTCGAGGCCTGACCAGTGCCCAAAGGACTGGTACCACGGGAATCGGTGGCCCCACAGAGATCCTATCCTCTCTGTAACCGGTTATTGGTGAGGTCCCCTTCGGGGGTACACGTGGTGGTTGTGGTTTAAGGTCGATTATTGCAGATCTGGTGCACGGTCGATCAAGTGTGCTGTTGCACTCTCAACAGACGGAGTTTGGATAGTCTCCAAACCCCTAAGCAAGAGGTTATAATATGGATCTAGGCTTGCCTTGGAAAGGCTTGCCATATTGTATAAATTGCTACTCATTGTGACTGTATACACACAAATTGCGATTGGTGGCAATCGTAAGTATTGTTATACTACACAATGGGGGCGCTAGTCTACAACTTTATTTCACTCGGTGTTAAGAGCACCGTGGGATAAAGCCACCGTGGCAGGAGCCCACGTTAATCTTGAACACATCTGTATCGTTACCCATATACTGGTGTTTGCTCTAACGGCGCAATGGCCAGTGATCACACCTATAACAGCTCTCAGTACTTTCCTGTCCAAACCCAGAAATAGCTTATTTTTTGCAGCGACAAGTCTGGGCCAAATTGCCCATGAGAGCCTGCATTTCTCCCTAACCTCCTAAGACCGGTTTATTCTCTATACTACCCAATCGAATATAAACCTATAGTATACTGTGTCTAGGTTATTATACTCCGAGCCCAATATTGCAAGTTCGTCAACGATTTCGTTACCTTTAACATGGCAATGACACGGGACCTAGCACAATCTAATCCTATATTTGACCGCCAGCATAGCGATTGCCTTTTATCACTCACCGAATCGCCATGATTTCACATTGTGTCCTTCCAAGGCTTTAAATGCCGCTAGGCTATCGACTTACATAGCGACCCCTTTCCCTCTTAAAACTTATCCACACCCCAGTTCGGTTCGCTTTCAAAACCGCCATTATCTCTGTCTGAAACACACTACATTTATCTGTTAGTCTGTACGACATACGTATACTAGTTCCTAGGATATGGACCACAGCAGCGGTGCCAGCTTCCATTTACATAAATCAGTTTGAATGAAGTAACTCGACGAACGTATAACAACAAAAAGCTGATAGCCGAAGAATTTCAATATTGCAGTTTTATTGAGAAACAAAGAAACATAACTTCGCTATCTCCACCTAGTGTAACTTAGACGAATAATATACATTGATTTATGTCAATGCTTGGCGTTTTGCCTTAACCTGACAGTGGTCTTATTACTGATGGAAAACATTGCTTCTAACAACGCCTAAGTGTTGCGTTCATAAGATTCGTCTATGCTGCACATTATTTTCCTGTTGTTTTTTTCTCTCTATATCTCTCTCTCCCTCTCGATATTTTCGCCTCTCTACCACTTTAGATTTAATGATACTTAGTAAAGTGTTGTTGTTGTATATGGCAGTTTAAATCTTGTGGGTGTTGTTAGCATATCCGTTCAACTATTACACTTATAAACAACATATACAGACTAACAACGTTTAAAGGTTCTAAAGCTTAACATACATTTACAAGATTTATTCTATATAAACAAAACATGCAAAAATTAATTTAAAAATATTTGTAGATACTGAAAGTAACACAAATACAGTGAACTATAATTTGTTAGGCATTTGAAACTAGACATACCCAAGATGTAGTGCATAATTTTGATTTGCTTTTTATATTTACGAAGTTGATGTAAAATTTATTTTCCTAATCCTTAAGATATTTTCTGGAAATGGAAAAGTCACCTGATAATTTTCGGTTCCCTATATTAATCTATCTACCGCCTAAACTTTCTGGAACTACATATACTATTATAAATCATTTGGTCTATGGTGCGTCCTGACAATATTTTGTTCGATTTTGCTTTGAAAGTAAATCCTCATCACTTTATATAAAGGTACCCATCCCTGGATAAAATTTAAAATTTTTAAAAAATTCTAAATTAAAAAAAAAATATTGTAAAGCTCTAAAAAAGGAATTTAAAATATTTTAATAACAATGTAATTCCACAAAGTAAAAATACAAATCAAATGCAAATTTTATTCAATTGTCTATTTCGCAGTAATAATTCATATGTTGTCAATAATCAAAACAGCGCCATCTGTGGCACAATCATGATTAAAATATCCCGTTTTCAAAAATAAAAGATGCCTTAAATATGCAGTACCTTTAAATCGGTAAAAAATCGGCTTCCTATCGTTGCTTTTTCTCCACTTTCTCTTAGAAAAAAGTATCCTAAATTGGAATCAGGATGCTAAGACACCTCCTCACATAATTTTGTTAAAATCTATTCAGTAGTTTTTAGATGATGCGAACGTATACAGAAAGACAGACAGATAGACAGACAGACAGACAGGAAATGAGTTACTCTTTTATTTTATCTATATATTAAATGGTAATATAAAGGGTGATCTATTTCGAGGTACTTTTTTAATAGCCTTTTTTTGACAGATCACGTGTGAGTCGTCACATGCTGTCATGCTGTCATGTTATTTTTGTTCAGTATTTTTTGGCATTTCACAATGGAAAGACTTACGCCTGAATCGCTTCGCTCTATGGGCTCTTGAAAACTTCCAAGAAGATCCTACGTTTTCGAGGCAAATTTTGTTTAGCGATGTGACCCATTTCTGGCTCAATGGGTATGTAAACAAACAAAATTGCAGCATTTGGGACGAAGAACAACCTGAAGAGATTCAAGAGCTGCCACTTCATCCAGAAAAAACAACGATTTGGTGTGATTTGTGGGCCGGTGGAATCATCGGTTCATATTTCTTCAAAAATGATGCCGGTGCAAAGGTAACCGTCAATGGCGACCGTTATCGTACCACGATAACCTACTATTTGATACCTGAAATTGAAGCTCGTGATCTCGGCGAAATTTGGTTTCAGCTAGACGGCGCCACTTCCCACACATCACATCAATCAATGGATTTATTGAGAGAACATTTCGCCAATCACTTAATTTCACGTTTTGGGCCGGTCGATTGGCCACCAAGATCGTATGATATCACACCGTTAGACTTTTTCCTGTGTGGATATGTAAAGTGTAAAGTTTATGCGGACAAACCCGCTTCGATTCATGCCTTGGAGGAAAACATTACGCGTTTCATTCGCCAGCTATCAGTTACCAGTCGAAATGCTCGAACGAGTCATCGAAAATTGGACTCAACAGATGAACCATCTGCGACGTAGCAACGGCCCACATTTGATAGACATAATCTTCAAAAATTAAATGCCAAAGAATATTCTTTTAATTGATAATCCATTGAATTTTAATTTTCTGTGTTTTTTTCTTTAAAAAAGAAGGGAACCTCGAAATGAATCACCCCTTGCAATTACAAATTATACGCTAACTATAAAATTCTAATTTTTCTTTCACTCCTTGTAGTGAAACTCCCAAAGACTTTGGTGGGAATTGAAGTCACAAGCGCCAGACTGACAGACTTGCACACTAGCTAGCTGCTAACGTAAAGGGGCAACCAAAAATTGTTTTACTTTGCCTGTAGTTTTCTTATTGTTGGTTAGTGAGTTCCCCAGTCGGCCTAATGAGAAAACAGTTCGTTCAGTTATTAATATTTTTTTTTTTGTTTTTCGTTTTCTTACTAATTTTACACTTCTCGATTCAAAACTATCAACATGACAAAGAAATGTGCTCACCGAAGGAAGTGAAGATTGTTGCTGTAGTGCGAAGTATTGCAGAAGACGCCGAAATGTCGATTCGTAGTCTTTCTAAACTTTTTGGCCATTGTTATACGTGGAAACTTTTAAAGGGGGTTCTTGGCTTACATGCCCATAAAATCCAGTCAAACGACAATCATTTGCGTTGTTTTTTTGGTGATTGGGCTCTTTTGAAACCAGGGCCAGAAATGAGCGTTTTTATCAAAGAATTGTGTTTAGTGATGAAGTTTGTTTCTGGTTCAATGATTACGCCATTAAGCAAAATATCTTCGCTACAAAAATCATTTTTGGAAAAAAAAAAAAACATTCTTTGTGCCATAATTACATCTATTAAAATTAGCTGTTTGGTACGGCTTACACGCTGTTGGGATCATCACTCCTTAGTTTTTCCTTTCTACTGGCTATTCGCATTCGGTCACGTGTATTAATATCAAATATAGTAAAATTGGTGCCAACTTTTTTATTACGGCTTAAAGTAACCCGGCCAGGATAAGATGTTTAAAATGCTTAAAAACCATTTTTCACCGAACATGAATTTTGAACATTTAATTTAATTATTGTTAGCCTTGCTAGGGGGCCTGGTATATCCCTTAAGGCACTTCTAGCTATTTCTAGCTGCATAAAGGTACCCTAAAAATGTAGTCTCCAACTAATGATCTTATACTTAATTCATTTTCTTTCTACCATTTTTCCCTGAATGCATTAGCATTAAACGCATTTTCATTATATATTTCTTTCTCTATATCCCCATTTTATGCCCAGTTATTTGACATTTAAAAAACAATTTTAAACGCCTCTTTGACCAGCACTTTTTTTATTGTTATTTGTATTGTTGTAAATATTATTCTTGTTGCCGTTGTTAATGTAAGCCGCCCATAACAAAGAGCCAAAGGAAAAAAGTGCAAAAGAGCGAGAAAAAAAAAACACAAACTTTAGTTGTTCACCATTCAAATGAAAAATTAATGACAAAAGTGATTTTTAAACAAAGTTTATGATTACGTTGACATTTTTTCCAAAAGGATTTTTTTTGTTTGTGTTGTTATTTGTTTTAATGTCTGACCAAGTTACAGGTTAAATGTAGGTAGCGACCCGGCTATAAATTTGTGGTTGTAAATGCATCATTTTGGTCTACCGACTTGCTAACGTGTTATTAAATTGTCATCAGAAATTTATTGAAATTCTTTGCATTTTTTTGTCTCTTAAGGAAACGTTTAGCAATGAAAGCTTTTTTTTAGTGTGCTCGTTAAGCACTTAAGTGGAATCGCTTGGAGAATTTTAAATTTTTCCTTCTATAGAAAGAAAAGTATTCTTTTGGAATATTTTATAAATTTTTATTTTTTATTTATTTTAATAATTTAATCGATAACAAATAATTGTTGTTGAAGTTATTTGTTAAGTATTGAAAAACTATTTCGTAACAATGAGGGGTTTCTCTGGTGCCAACTTGACACCAGAGGCGTATGCAACACTGTCTCTATCCCTTTCCCAAAGAAAGTAATGCAATTATTTGGTAGGAGTAATTGCATGCACTCAAAGAAAAACCATGGTTATGGTATGGTCATAGGAACCATATTATGTTTTCTCTAGCAATATATGGTTGCGATGAACAAATTTTAGTTGTTCGTAACATTACTTTGGTCGCGATAAACAAGATTTGGGTAAAATTTTATCATTAAATGGTTACTAAGTACAAAAAATACCAAAGTATAGGGCTTATAAAAAGGGTGCTTTTTATAGAGGTATAGAAATTTAAGTTGGTATTACTTTTCAAGATGGCGACCGATTTAACAGCTGTCAAGTGAATTATTCTCAGTTTGGTTTGGCAATTCATCATGAATAGACTCACGCCTGAACAATGCTTGCAAATAGTGCCCAAAACGAGATTACCGTTGTTTCCGATTTTCATAAGCGAATTTTGTTTAGCGATGAAGCGCACTTCTGGTTGAATTGCTACGTCAACAAACAAAACTGCCGCATTTGGAGTGAAGGTAATCCTCAAGTGTATGTCGAAACACCGTTACATTCAGAAGAACTGACTGTTTGGTGCGCTTTATGGGCTGGTGGAATCATTGGTCCGTACTTTTTCAAAAATGATGGTGGCCAGAACGTTACAGTCAATGGTGATCGGTATAGAGCCATGATTACTAACTTTTTCATTCCTGAATTAAATAACCATGATGTCCAGGAGATGTGGTTTCAAGAAGACACAGCTCGTGCCACAATAGATACAATAAAATACACGTTTGGTGACCGCCTAATTTTTTGTTTTGGCCCTGTGAATTGGCCTCCAAGATATTGTGATTTAACACCGCTAGACTACTTTCTGTGGGGCTATGTAAAGTCATTGGTCTATGCGGATAAGCCACAAACGCTTGACCATTTGGAAGACAACATTGGCCGTGTTATTGCCGATATACGGCCACAAATGTTGGAAAAAGTCATCGAAAATTGGACGTCCAGATTGGACTATATCCGCGCCAGCCGTGTTGGTCATATGCCAGAAATCTTATTTAAAATGTAATGCCACAAGATTATCTTTCGGATAAATAAAATTCATGTCAATCGAATAATCCATCGTTGTTTTATTGCAACTTAAAGTTCTATACCTCTATAAAAAACACCCCTTGGCCAAATTAGTTATAGCACAGAGATGGCCTGAACTTGTTTTCAATTTAAATATGAAAAATTTATTTTCAAATAGCGGAATAAATATTGATATACGATTTCGAATAGAGAACTGCTTAGTATATTCTATTTTGCTATAATAAATAGAATCCTGGAACCTAAAATAAGTCCATGGGAATAAGCTGGAAAGTTTTTAAATCTATACTTAGCAAAAGCTTTTGTGAATTTCATGAATAAATCATGCCTCTAATATTGAGTTCTAGCAAAAATTGGAATCATTGGAATACTAAGGTTTATCGTCACAAAATTTTGTTAAAATACATCTAGTAGTTTACGTAATGCGAACACAAATGAAAAGCAGACAGACAGACGGAAATGAGTTACTACTTTATTTATTATATGTATAGATAAGTATGAAAAAAAATCTTCATACATAATTAAAATTTAAAGAATTTTTTATTAAAGTTTGTAAACAATTTTAAGGATTTTTCATTTGACAACTAATTTCTTTTATAACATTAAAAGATCCAATTATACCCAGTAATGAAATGCCCTTACCTTCTTGAATTTATTTTATTAATTTTTTATGTTTGTGGTTTAATTACCATTATTTGCCAACGATTAATAAAAATACAAGAAACTTTATTTTGCATTGCTCTTCAACTTTTATCTAATTATACCTAATAAATTCCCAATAAGTCACGTTTAGTAGTTTTACTCATTCCACTAAATGAGTATAAAAGAAAATACTGAAACAGTTTAAATGAGCAATCTATCTGTACTGTCATACCCAACAACTGTCTTTCTTAAGATTGTCTTAAATCTTCACAACCCCCAACACCTAATAGCAATTAGTTTTTTTTTGTTCATTGTCATTTTATGGCTCATTCAAATAGGTATCAGAAGAAACTGTCATTCAATGACCACTTCAAATCTTTAGAGATTAATACTCAATACAAACAAGGAAGGCATACACATACAGACCTATAAAAATTCTTTATTTTACTTTGTGAGACATTATACCACACCAATATACATGCATACATACATACATACATACATACATACATACATACATACATACATACATACATACATACATACATACATACATACATACATACATACATACATACATACATAGTTAGATAGTTAGTAAGTTTTCTACAAGCATGATGATGCTGTTCTTTATAGCCTGGTCGAACCAAAAACCATTTGAGGTAATCTTGCTAACGACTCTACGCAATGCAACAACAACCATTCAAACACGCAGCAACCATTTAACAAAAAACTGAAAAAAGAGGAAACTGAAAACAAAGGAAAAGGACTTACGAGTACGAGAATACACACAGTAGTTATAAACGACATTTTTAATGTCATTGATACATTGTAGTCGTTCGTACAACATTGACGACAATGATACGTCTGTTGCCATCAATAAAAATAAAACGTAACTGAAATGACCATTTGACAGATTTTTTATTTCTCTTTTATTTATTTTATTTAATAGCAAATCCAAAAAGGAAAAGGAATAAATTTAATTACCACCGAAAAAGAAATGACAAGACATAAAGAGAAACTTTTTTTGATCATGAAAAGTTTTGCAATTAAGCGAGTTTTTTATTGCACTGCACAGTGGGATATATTTTTATTTATTAAGGCTGACAAAACTGGAAAATTCTTTTGAACAAACATCAGTTTAGGCTTAAGTTTATGTCGATAGAAATAAGTTTTGTTTTTTGAAGTGGAAACCTTTAAATTTATATATAAAACAGAGAAAATATTTTAAAGCACCTGTGCCCGTCACGTCGTCAGCGTCCTTACAATATTCCGTTCGATGTAGCCTTAAAAGCAATCCACACCAAAGACCCTTATTTCTTTAGTGCTTCAGTTATGGTTTATGTATTTACTTGCTATAAAGGTTCTCATCCCTACTAAAATATGCCGCCCTAAAGTATGTAAATTTTCATACTTTCATTGCATTTTTCTCCACTTTTTCTCAGAAATAAGATATTTTTGCGGAGAAAAAGTATCCTATATTTGAATGGGGATACTAAGGTATCTCCTCACAAAATTTTGTTTAAAATCATGCAGTAGTTTTTAGGTGATGCGAACACAGACAGGAAATAAGTTACTGTTTCATTATATGTTTAGATAGTCAGTCATGTAGTGGATTTTTTAGTCTATGTTTACAGGTATGGGGCTGCGTCCGCTAATTTCATTCTTAAATTTACTTTAAATATTGGCCTTTAAATGATAAAATTATTTTTCCATTACCCGTCTTGGGAGCGCATGGCTTCTTCAAAGCATTTCGAACTAACGCGATTAGACGCCGTTTTTTTCCCGTCTGCTGTAAGATTCACTCTATTTTTATTTTGCCTACTGTCAGTTTCGTTAATCGGTTGTTGTTCCAGCTAAGTAAATGATTCATCTGCTATAGCAGGTCCTAGGATCATGGACCTGTCATCTGTCGTTGCCTAGAAACAACGCCCTCTTTATTTATTTGGCGTAGTAGTGGGAAACCGTGATAATCTCTATTTCCTAACTTTCTTTCGCAGAGGGTTGTGGCCGCCTGACCATTTTGATGTTATCCTCTTTTTTTCAGGGTGGATGTCAGGGGTTTATTAAATGGATTGTTTGGAGTGTTGAAGCTACTTTATTTTAAAAACTGACAAAAACCACCGTGAAAATGTGTCGTCCTTCTCCAGGGATCGAAGACAGTTAATTTAAGATTAAGAAATTGGACCATAAAAACTTTATTTTTTCTAATGTTTTCTTTTGTATAAAAAGAGAAAAAAAAAAACAGTAAAGATATTGCATTTTTCAATTTATTTTCATCACGTGAACTAACAAACGCTACAATTCATGCGCTCACGTATTCAGCAATTTGACCCCTGTAACTCAATTAATCTTTTCGAGTTTTTGGGACACAAGCAAAGTTCAATAGACTTTTAAACTACTAAGTAAATTATTTATTTTTCCTAACCGTTCACCTTTTTTTTTTTGTATCCTCTAAGTTGTTAATTGCATTTCTTGCCCAAACAAATTTGTTATAAATTTATTTCTTTTATGTCCTTTGGTTTTAATGTGAAAAGTTCATATTGTTTTTATTGATTGCGTACGTTTTTATTTTTTATTTTTTTTATTTTCTGTGATTTTTCAACATGATATATCGTCTTGACAAAACTCCTGCCACAAATATTAACTTTCTGAAGAATTTTGTTTAAACAAATTGTTTGTAGAGCCTTAAGCTGAAACAAAAAAAAAAAAACTTAAGTTTTAATTCCACTTTCTTCGTAGGCAGAGTTGGTCATTAATGTTTAAATTGATGTTCTTCCAAACTAATTGACATTTATTAATGTTTTAACTAAAGCAAAACAAGAAAAATATATAAAAAGTATTACACAAAGAACTTCCTAGAATTGTAGCTTAAAATGCTACTGAAATGGATTGAGGTTTTTTTATTTGTTTTTTTTAAGGGATTTTGTCCTTTTTCCCAGGACATATCAGAGGTTCTGTTTGAGTAATAGTAATCTCATTAAAGGTTAAGAAGACTTGTCTGAATAAGAATTAATCAATAATTAAAATTACATGTGGTGAGGTATTCTAGAGAAGAAGATTGTAAAATATTTAAAATTTACATACAACGAAATTTGTAGTCAAGCTTGAGGTCGTTTTATTTTCTCTAAGAAAGAATTAATTAAATTAAAAATTAGGTGATAATATTAAAAAAAATTGGAAGATTAAATTTTTAGACACCAGCAGAGAGCGGAATGCACAATTTCTAGACAGCTACGTCCATCATCAACACTCTTCGTATCTATCAACTTTGGGTAGTGTTTAGTTGTAAACATCATCTATTTAACCAACCAAACTCAGATAAAGGAATACGAGAAAAATCGCATTCAATCATCTATCGTCAGTTGAAAGTGAGAATGAAGTCTACCACTACCCAAAGCAATGAAAACTACTATTTGTTTATTTGTTTTCTAACCGAAAGTTAGCTGATCAACAACAAATATAAGCTGGTAAATATTAAAGTTAAAATATTAATAACAAGAGGAGGGAAGCTTTGGGTAGTGGTAGACTTCGAAATCCATTACTAATAATCCATTACAAACCGATACTTTACGAGATATCAATCACTACAGCCATCTACCGATAAAATAATGCATTTATGTTTCCCCAAACCTAGTATTATTAAATAAGGAAACAGTTGGAGGACCTGGCCTATGCGGATGACATATGTTTGATGTTACATAGCTACATGTATCTGTCCAAGAAGCTGGATTATTATTATTAATTTCAAGGGGGTTATTGAAGCAGACTGCTTCCTTAATGGATCCCTTTTCGACCACCTTCCGTCCGCAGTGATTGTGGGCAACATATTTGTAATTTATGGCAGCCTTGTTTTCATGGAGCCACGTGCTACCACCAGCTTTTACTCATGACTTAAGTGATTTGAGACTAGCGTCTAGTATCTTTAGCCCATCATTATCAGCATGGAATCTCTAGTAATTGCTGGCATTTGTCCAAGTGTTTCGATACACCGATTGGTAGCACGCCAGTCTATCAGTCTAGAGGTTTCGTTTTCGATTCCCGCCAAAGACTCTGGGTGTTTTCTGCAGACAAGCAAATAGCTTCGCATTGGTAGTGTTGACTTCAAAAAAAAAAAAAAAAAAGATCCCCCATAGCATCCACATTTAACCAGCTTGCGGCCATGGTTCTAAGCCTTATGCTAGCCAGTGATGCATATTAACACACAATGTACACTACCCTCTCATACTACTGCACGTACAATCGCAAGTATCATCTTCCTCGATTTTTAATTTGGTTAGATGATAATTGATACTTTTATTTCAAACCATCTAGTAGTTTTTATGACAGACAGACAGAAAATGAGTTTCCATTTTATTATATGTTTAGATTAGTAGTAGAACTCGCGCATTGCAAGTGCAAGAGAAGTCGCTTGCCTAGTAAAAGAAGGCATAGTACTAGTTGTGCCCGCCACGTCGTGTGATTCCTCACAATATTTTGATCGATTTTGCTTGAAAAATATTCCACATCAATTGCAAGACTCTTACTTTTATGGTGTTTCAGTTATGGCTTATCTTTTTGCTTTATATAAAGATACCCATCACTGTATAAAATTCTAAAATTTATAAAAATTTCTAAAAATTATTGTGAAGCTCTGTAAAAGGTGTTTAAAATATTTAAATAACAATGTGATTCCAAAAAGTAGAAATACAAATCAAATATAAATTTTATTGAATTGGCAATTTGGCAGTAAGCTGATTTAAAAAATAAAAGATGCCTTAAAGTAAGTAACTTTAAATCGATAAAAAGGTCTCTTTATAATCTCTTGGAAATAAGGTATTTTTGCAGAAAAAAAGTATCCTATATTGGAACCAGGACGCTAAAGTACCTCCTCACAAAATTTTGTTAAAAATTCTTCCAGACACATGTTTTATTTTCATAAAAGTACCCAGCCTGGGATAAAATTCTAAAATTTATATAAAATTATTGTAGACCTCTGTAAAAGGTGTTTAAAATATTGAAAGAACAATGTAATTCCACAATGTAAAAATACAAATAAAATACAAATTTTATTCAATTGGCACTTAATATTGCGCAATAGTGTTTAAAACATCTCACTTTTAAAAATAAAAGGTGTGCGTGCAACCGTGTTTAAAATATCCCATTTTTAAACCGAAAATTTCAGTATCGGAAATTGTGTTTTTTTTTCACTGATTTTTCTTCACTTTCTCTTGGAAATGAGATCCTATATTGGAATCAGGATACTAAGGTACCTCCTCACAAAAGTTTGTTACAATCGATCTAATAGTTTTTACGTGATGCGAACACAAATGAAAAGCAGACAGACAGACAGACATACAGACAAAAATGAGTTATTATTTTATTATATGTATAGATATTAACATAATAAAATAATTTTATTTATATTTTATATTTTATATAACAATGTAGCGCCGTGAACAAAATTCTTTCTTTCTTTTTATTCGCGAAAGCCAGAACGTTGCAAGTTTTTAACTTAAAAACTATTTTGTACAACAAATAAATATTGCATGTTAACATAATAAATTCAAACTAATTTAAATGAACACGCAAACCACATAAGAAAAACCAACAGTCGATTTGTTGAGTGTTCAGCTTTTTAATTTTCGCAACAAAATTAAATAAAAATTGTTAAATATAATACAGACAAAAGTCTATGGTAACAAACATACATACATACATACATACATACATACATACATACATACATACATACATACATACATACATACATACATACATACATACATACATACATACATACATACATACATACATACATACATACATACATACATACATACATATATAGGACTGAAAAGTCCTTAGACTTACATACATACAGAAGAGAATTCTGGCAGAATTTATTACTTAAATTATTGGTTTTTGTAAATTTTTAAAAACAATTTGGTAATTTCCATACTATTGGACTGGAGTGGAGTCATCGAAAGTGAGTGATAAAAATGTCTTTTAAGTAAGGATAAATTAACTTTTTTTTTTGGCATTTTTTTAAATTTTTTTTTAAAGATAATACTACATTTGCGAAGCTTTTTGCTTGTCTGCAGAAAACACCCAGAGACTTTGGCGGGAATCGAAGGCGCAACCTCCAGACTGATAGACAAGCAAGCTACCAATCGGTCTATCGAGGCATTCAATGAGGCACTTCTAAAGACAGAAAGGCGACTGCTAACGCTACGTACATTATACAGCAAAAAGATCTATTTTAACTGGAAAAGCGAGGAGAAGACTGTTAGTTCAGTCTTTAAATTCTGGTGTTTTTTTTAGCTGCATAAGAACCATCGATATCGATAACTAGGGTGTGAGAGCTGAAATTGTCAAAATATTAAATTTGTAAAATATAATGCAATTCGTGGAGTGGTTGATCGTGTTTGCACTAATTTTACACTTTTCGATTCAAAACTATCAACAAGACAAAGAAATATGCGTAACTGAATATTGCAACTGTAGCGCAAACTATTGAATAAGACGCTCCATAATGCCGATTCATTGTCGTTCCCAACTTGTTGGCCTTTATACTTTTACTTGTTGGCCTTTGTTGATAAGCTAAATTGCCGTAATTGGAACGAAGAAAATACTGCAGCCCTTATCAAATCACCATTACATCCACTAAAATTTACTGTTTAGTGCGGTTTATGCGCTGACGACATCATTGGTCTTAAATTCATTCAAAAAGAGTAAGGACCAGCCCTTACGGGGAATGGCGAGCGCTATAAAGCCATGTTGACTGAATTATTGTTTTCAAAAATTAATCAGGTAAACATTAACAAGATGATGCAGAGTGGGGCAGACAGGAGCATATTAGAGGAGCATCTGAGCTTAAGTTTTGTCGGTGGGCACCATCCACTTGCTAGGGGAGATGCTATGTGTTCTCAAAATTGGGTACCTCGCACCTGCATATTATTTAGAGTTTTGCATTTCTTAAATTTTTGTTTGATTTTCAAAAATTATATATGGTCTTAAAGGTCTAGTTAATACCTACAAATAATCTATAAAAATTTTATAATTTTGTATAAGCTAACTATATATATGTGCGTACGTTTAAACCAAAGTTCGTGTAAAATTGATCACAGAAGTTGGTGCTTCAATTTTTCCTATTTTACATTATTTTGAATTCAGCCTATAGTTATGTTCTAAAATCCCAAGGAAGGGATCCAAAAAATGAAGACTGCTGTAATAAAGCTATAATTTCTCCGAATTATCGCTGAGAGTATTTTATGAGTCCTAGTCCATATGTGGACTTTATGGGCAAAAGACTAAAAAATTCGAATTTTGGGATATTTGGTGTTTATGTTGCAGATTTTGCGATTTTTTGCGATTTTAATCGCTGACCAATTACGTCGAAAATTTCATTGAACCTATAAAAATTTTGTTGCATATTTAATATTTTTATTTTCCTAAAATTGAATCATTTTTACAAAATTTTTAGTTTACAGACAACAGCAACAAAATCTTAAATTTTCTCCTGATATTATATATTAATTGTATATATAAATGTAGATGAGGTAGTCTGCTATCAAAAAAAAAAAAAAAAAAATTAGCTCAATATCAGCGCTTTCGAAAATCTAATTTTTTCCGCTATGGCTCCTCCGTGCGACGCAAATCACCAAACTGCGGGCTTAACAACCTAGTTACTGGAAAAGTTTGGTGACAAGTTTATTTGCAGAAGTGGTTCTGTTCACAGCCCGTTGTGAATTTTTTAATAATTCGTTAGAGACATAAAAGACATAAAGAGAGAGCACAGAAGTTAAAGAAATTTTTACAATCTATAAGCGGTGCTATATCGTAATATTTTTCAATTGTCAAATTTTTAATTGTCAAAAATTTCTGAAACTAAAGTATAGTTAAGATATAATAGTTATCCCTATTGAAAGTAAAAACTAAAATAATTTGAAAAATACTGTATCTGCCCACGAATAGTAAAGTACAATTTGTTCTAACAATATATTGAAGCCAGAATGTAAAAGACAGCAATCATTCCTCTTAAGCAATTTTTCTTTTATATAGCGTCAATCCTGAGTCCAGTTTCTTTTGAAAAGCTTGACCACTAAATGAACTAGCGGTAGCGGGAAGTAAAAATATAATTGCAAACTTCCGTTATTTTTGTATTTGTGTTAATGTGTGAAGAGATAAAATTGCGAATGTTTATTTAAGTGCTTATACACTTGCAAATATTTGTTGGTTTTATTTTTCTTTGTTCAAATTATGTATATAAATGTGCATAAATGTGAATAAAAATTTAGAGGTTTGCAATGTAATAATATATTTTAAAGCTTTTGTCTTTTAGACGAAGCAGAAAAAGAGAAGTTCTCCTTACAAAATCACTGGATGCAATTTTAAATAGTCATTGTAAAAATTATATTCGAAAAATGCTAGTACTTCGAATACAGAAAATGAAATCTAAAAATAATATTTTACATCAAGCTCATTTACATATTTAATTTTCAAGCCTTTATTAATTGTGTTCATTGTGTTCATTACTAATGGGTGATTTTTTTGAGGTTAGGATTTTCATGCATTAGTATTTGACAGATCACGTGAGATTTCAGACATGGTGCCAAAGAGAAAGATGCTCAGTATGCTTTGACATTTCATCATGAATAGACTTACTAACGAGCAACGCTTGCAAATCATTGAATTTTATTACCAAAATCAGTGTTCGGTTCGAAATGTTCAAATGTGACAAATTTTGTTCAGCGATGAGGCTCATTTCTGGTTGAATGGCTACGTAAATAAGCAAAATTGCCGCATTTGGAGTGAAGAGCAACCAGAAGCCGTTCAAGAACTGCCCATGCATCCCGAAAAATGCACTGTTTGGTGTGGTTTGTACGCTGGTGGAATCATTGGACCGTATTTTTTCAAAGATGCTGTTGGACGCAACGTTACGGTGAATGGCGATCGCTATCGTTCGATGCTAACAAACTTTTTGTTGCCAAAAATGGAACAACTGAACTTGGTTGACATGTGGTTTCAACAAGATGGAGCTACATGCCACACAGCTCGCGATTCTATGGCCATTTTGAGGGAAAACTTCGGAGAACAATTCATCTCAAGAAATGGACCGGTAAGTTGGCCACCAAGATCATGCGATTTGACGCCTTTAGACTATTTTTTGTGGGGCTACGTCAAGTCTAAAGTCTACAGAAATAAGCCAGCAACTATTCCAGCTTTGGAAGACAACATTTCCGAAGAAATTCGGGCTATTCCGGCCGAAATGCTCGAAAAAGTTGCCCAAAATTGGACTTTCCGAATGGACCACCTAAGACGCAGCCGCGGTCAACATTTAAATGAAATTATCTTCAAAAAGTAAATGTCATGGATCAATCTAACGTTTCAAATAAAGAACCGATGAGATTTTGCAAATTTTATGCGTTTTTTTTAAAAAAAAAGTTCTCAAGCTCTTAAAAAATCACTCGTTATTAGTGGTAATTTAAGCAACGGTAAGTGCCACAAGACCCTCACTGATTTTTTACAATTTAAAATGCCCTGCTTAAGATTTTCAAAACAATGGCTATCAAACTCCTCAAACTTTAATACAAAGGATTTTTCGTAGGGTTCATTCGGGAGGACAAACGATTAAAATATAGGATACTCAAGGTCTCAATGATTCCTTGAGTTTGCAAGGCATGACGGCATTCGTGGAAACTAGAGATGGCCGACCAGAGATGGTGCAAGGAACGGTTCGAACCTGGACAAGGTAAATACACAGTGGAACAACAGTAACCCCTGGCTGAATTTCGCAAAACACTTTACGGTAATGGTCGCCAAAAGAAACTACTCGCAGGTGATCTTCAATAATCATTTGCAGATTGTCTATAATTATTTGTTACTCAATCGACAAGGAAAGGAACACTGACTGATCTTTGGAAAAAATTCGATATCGCTGCGAATGTCGAATCGTATGGGAATCTCTTGTGGTGATAAATCTGGATAAAGATGTGGAAGAGTCAGTTTAACTACTTCTTTGTGACTGCAAGAACATAGGTTCATATAGGGGCAAAGAATCTTTTACGATCTGCAATGTTCTAGGAATGAAACCTATGAGGCTAGTCAGGACTTATAGTTTTTAGGAGAAAATCCAAGTGATTATAGCATACTAGAGTTACTGGAGTTCTATAGGAAACTGTGGAGGTGGGGACCCTAATGATCTATTGTGATGCTCTTTGCATGGATATCGCAGCAGCTGGTTTACGTGCCAATGAAATCAGTTGTTGGAATCCTTTGGTTGGTAATGAAGGACTAAGACTATCATCAACGGATCGTTGTTCCTTTTGAGAGTCTTGTGCGGCCAACAGATTGCTTTTGTTGACACCCATTTATTGTTACTGTTTGGCTTCTATTGTACCTGCAGTAACAGCTCCAGCTGCTGCGGCCGACTTGGCTTTAAGAATTGGTTGCGTATGTTGTGAATGAGAGATTTATTTTTGTTTCTGTTGTTGTATTAAAATCTACTGCTGTGTAGCCAATAATTTTGGGTTGGGATTCTAATGCGAGTGAAAGTGCTTTTTAAGGGTAGCTCGCTTAAGCTAATCTAACCTAAAGTCTTAAAGATTGCTATTCATCAATAAGGGTACGAAATGCTACGCTATGTGAAGCCTTCCTAAATATACTCGATGCTCTTATCCGTAAAGCCCAGTACGCAGCTCTACGGAATTTAAGGTTTGATTTCTTTGGCTTTATTTCTACAAAACTAAAATTTATCGTGTGGTCGTTTGTAGATATAAAAAACATGTAGTCGTGTTTTTTAAATTTTATTGCATATTGTACACAATAACATTATATAAATATTGAAATGACAAAAATAATATTTAAAATGTGTAAAAAACATGAAATGTCATAAATTCGGTTACCAAACAATTGCCTAAACATTAATTTTTGTTTCAGTTGAAGCAAAAAAGTTTACACTTTTTGTTTTAACATCCCTGCAATACTCAAAAATTCCGTTTAGTTATCTTTTTAGCTGCGTACTACCAAACTGAAAGTCGCCCGAAAATTTTGAAACCTGAATTTCAGGCTGTTTTTTTTACATACAATTCTTATGGCAAACTGAAATTCAGTCGAGCTGCGTACCGGCCTTAATAAAGAACAACATATTTCTCTTTAAATTGGGAATGTTTTTAATAAAACAAATTGAAACAATTGTTGGTCAACCTTCTCTAATCTCAACTGCAGCAACTGCAAAGTGCTTGCATTAATATATTCTCAATACATGAGTAGTTGCAACTGCACTTGTATTTGTATTTGTATTTGTACTTTTAAACATTTTTCATAGCCTCATTTTTGTCCTCTTCTTATTTTAGTTTTTATAATAATATTCATTCATTACAACATTTTGCAACATTAATATTCCATTTAAAATTGTTTTTTTTATCGAGCTCCATATAGTTATTTTCAACGTACACATGCCATCCATGTTCTATGGAAAAGCGCTTTAACTAAAATCCAAAATAGAAAAAGCAAATATTTGAATAGATGTTAGTGAAAATAGAGGCGGGTTATATGGGTTACTTTGGTTTTTTTTTTTTGCTTTTTCGGTTTACCATTACAAGAATGTTTGTTTAGAAAAATTAATAGTTATACTTACAAAAAACACATAAATTGAATTTGTTTTAAGTTTTAAATTAAACTAAAAGGGTTTGGGTTGTTGTCCTAGTTGATTATTATTATGATAGCCTGACTGACTGACTGACCATTTGTGCTAGTTACTCTTTTACTAAGTAATGAATACGAACTGTATTTAAAAGGAGTTTTAGAAATAATTTTACAAAAATAGCATGGTTTGATTTTACGAGATTAAATTGTAAATACATAAATATTCACTTACTGTGTATAAATAAGTCATTAAATTAAATAAGTTTAAATAGTTTTCAAAAAAAAAAAAAAAAAATTATGAAGACAGTTCTAACATGTGTTACACCTAAGTAGCATGTTATAGAATAATTATATTTGTAAAGAGGGACGTTGAGGAATACCACTACTGTTGCAGGCTTTATGCCATTCCTTTGGGAGTTAATCATGTCCCCTTCTAACTACTGGATCTTCCTTATATCAGTCAGTGTTAACCATTGTCACTAAAATGTATTAGTTGTCATTGTCCTTTCACATGTTAGTTGATTAGTTTAAGTAGAAGCTGAAGCTGAAGATATCAAGTTGAATTAAGCAATTTGGGCCAGACAGTAATGTCAATCCAAATACGGATCCTAGTGAACAGCTACAGCCATCGTGTGTCATGGAGATATTTAATAAGGTCACCTAGTCCTAGTCCTTGATAGCTCAGTTGGGTCGTCTATTATATAAGATGCAAATAAAAATGGAGTGCTGAATATTCGCAAATTAAGTGGCATATCGTTTCCTCCTTTACGTGTTTACTGTGAACGTGCATTTGATAGGAAAATCCAAGTCCTAGTCGAAAACGTATAGCGATATCCCACTGACTCCTAAAAACTGTCAAAAGTTTTAAGATATCCTACCTATTCCTATCTAACAATTACACTGGAAAGTTGTCATTGTGACATTGCCACATTTGCCTACAACTGTTTAGTTTACCTCAACTCTCTGAAGGTAAAACCCAAAATTACTGTATCTAATAGTGCCAAAGCGGATACAGTCCAAAGCGGATACAGCCTTCTATCCACTTGTTCATTTCCCCAAGAAGTCACTATGAACCCTACCATATTCAAACCACAATGACAACGTCTTGACGACTCAACCTTTCATTTCAGCTAAGTGCCTTGAAGCCAGTTTCACTATCAGAGACGACAGCAATTTGATTTCTCAGTTGAAGCCCCTGTTAATATTAAATGGCACGAATAAAAAACATGAGAACTATAACAGGTATATCCTTGAAAGTTTGCATCAGTAACCGCCTTCCAAATATTTACACTTCAGCCAAACACAGGCTGGATTGGAATAGTGGGTGTGGTACCTCCCATACAAAGTGAACAATTATTATCGTCTAACTGGAGATCTGCAATAGATAGAGTCTTAAAATGCATACTAATGTGCATAATCTCGAAAAATACAGACAGGTTAGGATAGTGGGAGTGATACCTCCCTCCTACTCAGTTTTTCATTTCAGGTGCTAGTAGAATGTAATGTATTTTTTGATTTGTTATTTTATAACTTATTTTCTGTCAGAATATGTAAAACTAGTCTTTGTAAAATATCAGTTTACCTCACCAAATGACAGCGATAGATCGTCATCTATGAACTATTAAAACCAGAAACTATCTTTATCTCTCCGGAAGACATATACCCCTACTTATGTTACTCACAGATGTGTTAAGCAAAAAGTTACAACATCCCTAAGAATATTTTGAACCAAACTCCTATATTCTCTAACATGGGACCTGTTTTGTATTATAAGCTTAGAAAATAAAATTCTATTCCCTAAGTACATTGTAACAATTCACTCAGATTTATCTTTTTTTCCTATTAAAAAAACAACAAGAATTTCTTTAAGCAAATATGACGATAACTTCTCTAACTAAGATGAAATTTTAAAAATAAATTTAATAATATAAAGTTGTCACACAAACACGATTGTAGCCCTAAAAGTTTTAAATTGCAAAATGGGAGCAAATAAGTATCTCCTGCTTGTTTAATTTTTTAAGTATAAGAAATAAAATTGTAATAGTCACGTTAATGAACAAGTTAATAAACCCAGAACGACTAAAACTTTTATGATAGCAAAGTAAAAATATACATGAGTCTACAACACAAGCATTTTAAATTGTGATGACAACAGCAATTAAGAGGGAGTTTAAATTGCGTAATATTACATATATTGAATACATCATTTACATCAAAGCATTTTAATACATGTCGTTGCTGACGCTTTAATGACGAAATTATGTTTGACAAGATTGTCTTGACAATAAGTGTTGTGAACATTTTAGAATACCGCATTTGCATACAATGAAATTTATAATCAAGCTTAAGTTCGTTTTTATTCTCTCTAAGAAAAAATTATTTAAATTACAAATTAGGTGATAATATTAAAGAAAAATTGGGAAAATTTTATTTTTAGACATCAGCACGAGCGGAATGGACATTTTCTAGACAGCCACGTCCGTCATCAGCACTCTTGTATCCAATCTACTTAGGGTAGTGTTTAGTTGTAAGCATCATTGCATTTATTTGTACATAAAAATTTTTAGGATAAGGTGTATTTATTTCTTTAAAAATGCATGAAGTTATAGTCTGAGCAGCAGCAATTCCTTCCCCTATTGCACCTTAGAAGAGCTTTCGTGCAGCAACCTTTCAGTCTGCGGTAAAGTACTCAAGGAGCAGAAATAGGATTATTCTAACTGTTATCTGGGGAAATTCTTGTATCATCTCGTTACTAGTTTTGTCAAAACCATTGGCCTTCTTGGGATGGGTTTAAGTTAGCAATTGCCCTTTCAACTTCTTGTTAAATCTATGGGGGATTACTGCTTAAGCATCTAAGGCAGCTCCACTAAACTCCACTAAAGTAAAAGCTATATTCGGCATAAAAGTTGCCTTTTACGATATTTAAAAATATAAAAAAAAAATAATTTTTTAAAGATCTCAAAAAGCCTTTTTTGAAAAAACAAAAAAAAAAAAAATATAATTAAAACAACCAAATATTTGAAATAAAAAAATTTTAGATCTCATATTCTTGTTGTTGGATGGAATACTAAACATTTTTTTTTTGATTTTGAGTAAAAACGAAGACATCGTGAAAATATCCACCGATTTGGCAAAGAATTACCCATTAGTGCTTTGAGCTATAAAAGGTTAAAGTCATTTCATTATATATCGTTTCGAGGATGAAAAAATTTTAATCATATGCGAAACTAATCCAAATTCCATAGTTTGTAGGCTTAGATGGAATTTACTTCGTGAATATATTTCTTCCGCGGTATGAATAAAGTTGCTTGTCTAGTCTATTATTATTATTATTATTTATTATTATTCTAGATGGTTTGGTACAATGACTGGTAAATCGAGAAGCTTTAGGTAGTGGCCGACTTCGTTCTGTCCACCTGACATCCCCCCGGGGGTTCCAATTGTCATTGCAGTACATTTTCAAATGCCTTGACGCGGTTCACTCGGGGAAAATAGGGACACCAGACGCTAGGGTTCCTAGAACCCAAATCTGGAAGAAAAGGTTTGTGTGTTAAAACACACGGGTTCTCTTCGAGCCCCGACCAGTGCCCAAAGGACTGGTACCACGGGAATCGGTAGCCCCACAGAGAGCCTATCCCCTCTGTGACCGGTTATTGGTGAGGTCCCCTTCGGGGGTACACGTGGTGGTTGTGGTTTAAGATCTATTTATGAAGGCAAATATGCTATTGCACTCTCAATAGACAGAGTTTGGATAGTCTCCAAACCCCTAAGCAAGAGGCTATAATATGGATCTGGGCTTGCCTTGGATAAGGCTTGCCATATTATATAAATTGCTACTTATTGTGACTGTATCACACACAAATTACAATTGGTGGCAGTCGTAAAGTGTTGTTATACTACACAATGGGGGCGCTAGTCTACGCTTACATTTCACTCGGTGGTAAGACCACCGTAAGATTAGGCCAACTAGGCAGGTACTCGCGTTAATCTTGTTCCATAAATCGAACAATATTTTTAAACGATACTATATATATACTATATATTAATCGTTTAATAGAGGCAGTCAAAAGTCAAATTTATCCACCCTTTCTCTTACCGTTAAGTTTTGTTCATGCAGTTCAGTTCAGTGAGGACAAGTGGATCGACACTACAACGAAACACGTTATTACCAATGGTAGGAACTGCTGGATTAGAAAAATTTATCAAATCGTATGGACCTTTGCTGTTAGTGTACTAGAACGCTGGCAAATACCTAACTGTTCCAAGATATTGCAACCATGCATGTGATCTGGTTCGAACAAAACACACTTTTCTTGCCCAACACACCGAATATCGACTTTAGATTTTATTTCATTTTCTGCGTAAAATTCTTTTACATTCACTCTGCCCACTTTCTCAAAAAACCGAATCTTTTTATTTTGATAAAATTTTTGTAATTTTGAAGAATCTGTGCTCTGTGAATATATTCAAAAATTCCTCGCATCTTAGCCTTGAAAAGTAAAATTTTATCACAACAGATGTATGTATATCTAAAATAAAAAGTCACACATATTAATAGATGTACTTTCAAATGCAATAGAAAATGGATGAAGAAATAAAATCCGTGTAACAAGAATGTGATTCAAGGTAAAAATAGGAACTGCAGGACGACAACAAGTGAAGCAATGTAAAATCAGGCAAAGCAAAAAAATATACACATGTATGTATGTTGAAAAAGAATTAAAATAACAAACAATTTAAATGGCAATTAGTAAAAACTGTTACTATCCATACAAATTGTATTTTGATTAAATTTGTAACCTTGGCATATTAAAGCGTGGTAAAGTTGCTTAAACTATACCATGAGCGCATGTGACAAGATCAAAGAGGTTTTTGGCTTGATGACCCACTCCATTCAAAGTAGTTTATTTGTTGTAACTTTTTCGAAAATTTATTCATTCATCTTACCGCAAGACGGTGGCCTTCTTCACATAAACGTATAGTTAATAATGCCAAGGAGTGTATGTCGGTTAATAAGGCTACAGTTTATGGAAAATGTTCACAGAAAACTTTGCCTGATGGAAATTTGCAGTAGAAGAATATTCACAACGGTCCTTTGTTGTCGAAACCGCCAAAATTCGGTAATTAGTTAGAATGGTACGTACATTTCGAACACGATAGAATTTTCTATATAATCTTTGTGTAATCGAGTAATCGAACGCTAGCTTTCAAAATAGAACTTAACTAACTTTGGTTCTTTGTTCTGTACTGCTAAATTTCGCAAGTTTTTTTAAAGTTCATTCTACAAAAAATAAGTACGAGTGCTATATTCGGCCATGCCCAACATTATATACCCTTCATCATAGTAATGTTAAATATTCCGTTACTCTGTTATGTTTCCCGATTTCCCAATGTAATGCAATAGGTATTTACTTTTATGAATTGAAAATTTATTCAAAAATTTTTTGTAAAATTAATAACGGAATTTTTTTGTAAAAATTTTGACAAAAACTTTCTGTAAAAGTTTCATCGCAGTTTTTGTTTAAAAAAATTATCAAAATATTTGTGTAAAAATTTATCGATTTTTTTTGTAGAAATTTTATCGAATTTTTTTTTGTAGGAATTTTATCAATTTTTTTGTAAAAAAATCTACCGAAATTTTTTTTGTGAAAACTCTATCAAATTTTTTTTTGTTAAATTTTTCTCGAATAATTTTTTCTAAAAATGTTATCAAAAATTTTTTCTTAAAATTTTTTTGTAAAAATTTTATCGAATTTTTTTTTTTTGTAAAAATTTTATTAGAATTTTTTTGTAATTTTTTTTTCTCAAAATTTTTTAGTAAAAATTTTACAGAAAATTTTTCGTGAAATTTTTATGGAAATTTTTTGTGAAATTTTTATGGAAATTTTTTGTGAAATTTTTATCGAAATTTTTTTGTTAAAATTTTATCGAATTTTTTTGGTAAATATTTTATCGAAATTTTTTTGCAAAAATTTTATCGAAATTTTGTCAAAATTTTGTTGTAAAAATTATATCGAAATTTTTTAGTAAAAATTTTATCGAAATTTTTTAGTAAAAATTTTACCGAAATTTTTTAGTAAAAATTTTATCGAAATTTTTTAGTAAAAATTTTATCGAAATTTTTTAGTAAAAATTTTATCGAAATTTTTTAGTAAAAATTTTATCGAAATTTCTTAGTAAAAATTTTATCGAAATTTCTTAGTAAAAATTTTATCGAAATTTCTTAGTAAAAATTTTATCGAAATTTCTTAGTAAAAATTTTATCGAAATTTCTTAGTAAAAATTTTATCGAAATTTCTTAGTAAAAATTTTATCGAAATTTTTTAGTAAATATTTTATAAATTTTTTTTTGTAAAAGTTTTGTGAAAATTTTTTTATAAAAATTTTATTGCAATTTTTTTTGCAAAAATTTTATCGAAATTTTTGCATAAATATTTTATAGACTTTTTTTGTAAAAATTTTATCGAAATTTTTTAATAAAAATTTTATCGTAATTTTATCAAAATATTTTTTGTAAAAATTTTATCTCAATTTTATCAAAATTATTTTGTTAAAATGTTATAGAAATTTTTTTGTAAAAATTTTATCGAAATTTTTTATAAAAATTTTAATGAAATAAGACAATATTATTTCAACATCAACACGGAAAACCAGACAGAGGGTCAGACGGACATCGCTTGATAAATTTTTCTTTGTATAAGAATCCAGAATATATGTATATAGTTTATGGTGAGGGGGGTAAATATTAATTTTGTAGAAATTACACACGGAATCACAAACTTATATATACCCTTTCCAACTGTGGTGAAGGGTATATAACAAAAACGAAAATATGCGTATTTAGTAATAAAAGCACAATGTTACTCATACGCCACCTGTGATACATTCCTCGGGATTTCAGTAACTTTCTAAGTGGGTTTGTGCCATTCTTAAGTCTGTTTCTTGCTGCTCCAGAGTAACCATGAACTTAATCTCACTTATATTTGAATTTCTTTTAATACTTATGATTTTTATTATAGATAAAACATCTTTAATCATTTCAATTTGTTGCAAATAAAAATGTGTATTTAGTTTTTAACAAATATTTTTTGATACTATATTTTTTTGTACTAAAGACTTCAACTCAATATTTACTCTGTATTGAGAACACAAATTTGTTCCTCTTTGTAAGTTGTGAGCAGGTATTTACCAACAGACTGGCATGGCAGTACCTTAATATCGAACTTTAGTAGACAATAAGTTTTTGTAAATGAATTTTGATTATTTTTAATTGTTTCTCTCCTGGGGGTATTTGCAGTTTCTCTACGGTATTTATGAACATTTGCACACCATTAAAATTCATGATTTCGAAACACAACGACCCTTTTTTTGTATCTAGTTGTTGCCCATATATTGTCCTGCTGTTCTTTTGCTAGAAAATTTGAGATTTTTATCACAGATTTTCTGTGTATTTATTTTCTATGCTATGTGTTTTTGCAATCGACCGAACCACATACCAGTTTATTGAAAAACTTTTTTTTAACTATGAAATTAAATAAGAAAGTGAAAATATTGAAAGAAAGAGGACCAGCATAAAAATTCAAATTCAAATGCCACTCTGGTTAAGTAAAGCAACAAGGAAAAAAAAAAACACAAAACAACAAAAACATATAACAACAATATTATGATAATGATTTGAAATAGAGTGTAAAACATTGCCTACTTTTAGGCAGGAGAAACATTAAGTGAACGTAAATGGCTGTTATCTACAAAATAATAAAGATAACACACGCAGCATCATCTTTCCCATACACATACACTCTTATACACAAAAGAAACTGTGTAGAAAAATATAGCAACTGTCAGCCCTCTAACAGTTTAAACAACTTAATTGAAAACCTCTTCTTCTTGCCTCAATACAATAATAATAATTTAAATATGGCAAGAGAAAAATCACAAAACAAGGAGACCGAAAAATACAAACCTCAAGGAAAACAACCCCAAAAAAGGGACAGCCAACAACGACTTGCAAAGCTTAAATACTTGTTTTTAATTGAATTATCAAAAACGTTTGGCCGTATGTTTGGTAAACAGTCATGTTCAAAACATTTCTTTCTACCCTTATGATTTTAGGCCTTAAGCTTTCTAAAGCAAGGAATTCATCTCAATTTTGGGGCAATATTATATATTATTAACCCGCAGAACTTAGCCATTTCTGAACCGATTTTCAATTTTTTTCTTTATTTGATGGTTTATGCTTACAGTTTGGTCGCGGTTTAAAAACTGTTTATTATTTTAAAAATTAAAGGGTGTCCCCAAACAACATACATGTGTTTTACGTGTATTAAGAACCTGAAAAGGCACAAAATAGCTCCCAATAACAAAAAGTTAAATTTAAATTAAATTTAAAATTTAAAGGGTGTCCCCTTAGGTGACGTAATTTGACCTATATGGGTTTATCTTTTGAACCCTTATAGACAAAACCTTGAAACTTTGACAGAATGCCGATTACTATGACCGTTATAATAAAAAGTATAAATATTCAAAATTATAAATTAAAGGGTGCTCCAATAGTTCATTTAATTTGATGTATACGGCCATACTTTTCAACAGTTGTACATAGACCGTTGAAATTTACAAAGAACCTGTATTGCCAAGTCCGCTATAACAAAATGTATAAAATTGGAAATAAAAGAGTGTCCCAATAGCTAATGTAATTCTATGTTTGTGGGCAAACTTTTGAACTGTTATAGATAGACAGCTAAAATTTACAAGGAACCTGTATTACAAAGTGCACTATAATAAGTAAACAATTTGAATTTAGAAATTAAAGGGTGTCCCCATAAATGATGTAATTTGACATATAAGGCCCTATTTTTGAACCGTTATAGAAAAACACTTAACTATATGCCAAAGAAAGGTTCTGGTTATATAAATCTTAGTCGGGTTAATAAGTTCGCTAGGCAGTCCGCCCGCTCATCGGGAAAATAACCCTCATGACTCGGAACCCAACATATTGTTAACTTAATGTGAGAGCCAAATTCATTTAGAGATGTCGCACAATCCATGACCACCTACGACATTTGTACAAATGAGCGCAGCGCAGCTTGGCTATCCACATCAATTAATTTTTTTACCCTTTATGTTTCTCCTTATACATTCTTTGGCACAGATGACGATGGCGTATACTTCTGTATAAATAATCGTTGGGTATCAGCCCATGGGAATGGCCCTTTGAAAGTTTGGGCAAAGAATATCGGCTACCGTGTCACCATTTACCTATTTGGAACCGTCAGTAAACCAAACCTGGTCTGCTAGATCGTACCACTAAGTCTGGTTGTTCCGCTCTTTACCAACAAAACCTTCATTGCTGGAATCCCTACCAAGTGTTAAACTATTGTGGGAACCGAGTTAGTCTAGAGATGTCGAATGACTACCCGCAGTTTGTTTGGTCGACATCAAATGTATTTGTATATCCCTTGTCTTCTCCTTAAACATTCCCTGGCACAGATGAGGTTGGCGTAAACTCCTTTTTGAAAGATCGTTGTGTATTTGGCCACGGCAATGGCCGATTGAAATCGTTTGGGCCAAGAATATCAAATGGCTGTCCTTACGGAGCCTATTGGAAATAAAGATATTAAATTTTCTGTGCAATTAAACCAACCCGGTTTAATGTTATCAGATATCCTAAGGCAAGGTTCGTTCATGAAGCATCGAAGTACAAGCAAATGTTGCACTAGGTTTCCGTATTTTGTTACCGAAATATCGCGGTAGCCAAAAAGCTCCTTGGCACGTTTCCATATGCAATGCTATGTGTAGTGGCATTATGTACAGCATACCGCCTAGGATATAGGTGGGACAAGTCAGCGCGGTAATTGAGATCATCAGTAATAAAGAAACAGATTAGGCGTTAGACCTTATGAAATATAATCCAGACTTTATGAAATATAAGCCTGTATGGTCTTCGGCCACAATACTAAGGCTGAGTAAGTTAATTGATCTTATAGTTGGTCAGCCTTTGGCAGGCATATATTGTTCTTATTAGCCATTTCGGCAGTATATAATATATGTTTGTTCCAATTTGTCAGTTCTACCTATTTTGGCCTCCAGTGTAGAAAGGATAAAAATTAGTTTAAAACAAATAACTAGTTAGTGATGAAATGAGCAACCCCAAACTTATTTCAAATCATTTCAAATTGAAATAACAACAAAAAAAGAAAACTTGTTGAATAACAAAAAAGAAAATACTTACTTCCACTGTATGTTCTATTTCTCTCAGAAATCTTTTTGTATATAGCAAGCCAAACAAGGGTTCTTTTCTTTTCTGTTTCGGTTTCTAGTGCTGCACTATTTTCAAGGGTAGAGATTTGTTTAACATAAAAAGGTCGTCCCTTTGGACGATTTGTAGACAAGGTAAATGAGTTTAAGTGAAAGTTAATAAAATGGTCAAACTTGATGGTCTTAAATCACTTCCTGCAAAGCAGGAAAATACTGATATGTTTAAGTGGGCCGGCATAAGCTGCAAAAGAGTTAACGAGTATGTCAAAGACATTAAGAAATATAGGAAAATTGAGATGTATGATACAACATGTTTATTTCGTATAAAAATAATAAATATAAAAAACTAAAAAAGGAAATTTCTATTTTCCTGTCTAAAGAGTTATTATAATTTTATAAATACATAAGCCGGCAGTGATTTATATTAAATTCCTAGCTGCAACCTAGTGTTGTTCACTAGCATCAATGTAATGAAATCAAACATAAATTTTCAGTATTTTTTTTGTTTTTTTTTTTTATTTATTGATTAACATAATCAGTAATTTGTAACAAACGAAAATAAAGTTATACTAAGAACATAGCTAACGTAGTTATCAAATGTAAATCGATATAAAACAGTACTGGAGGTGTTGTGCCGATATATAGTGTAAACACTCATCTATACATATCATAAAATAGTAACTCATTTTCTGCCTGTCTGTTGGTCTTCCTTTCTTTCTTTGTGTTTGCATCACATAAAAACTACTGGATGGATTTTCAAAAAATTTTGTGAGCAGGTACCTTAGTATCCTGATTCCAATATAGGATACTTTTTTTCCCCCAAAAAATCTTATTTACAATAGAATGTAGAGAAAAAGCTGCGAAAGTACTCCGATTGTTTACCTTGTTTTAAAGGTACTGCAAACTTGAGCTACAGCACCCTAAGCACCTTTGCTTAAGATTACCAACACTGTGGCACAAAGGGCGGCTAATCGAAATCTTTTATGAATTTCTTTCTAAGTGTGACAGTGTTAGTGTGCGCAAAAGTATTTTCCTCATGCAACATTATATCATTTGTTGCTTTTATGTTCTAAAAACCAAAATAACACGGCAAAAGTTTTGCCATTTGTTTAATTTCTTCTTTACCAAATTTATTTCAATGGGTTTTTTCCTCTCTCTTTCTTATTCCTACTTTGCTGGTCTGCTTCCCTTTCGTGTAAAAAAACTTAAAACTGTTACAGCTCTAAATACATTAGCTACGGTCTACTATGTTGTTGGCACGAGGATGGTCCCAGAATTATCTAAACAATGACTGGAAAACAAATGTATTTTTATATTCATTTCGTTAAGCAATATTTAGTCATCCTTAATAACCTTGAACTTTCTTTATATAAGATATTGAAATGAAGGAAATATGATTAGTGAGTGATTAATAAAAGTCTTTTTTAAGAGTATAACATTGAACAGAAATGACACACTAAAATTTTATAATTTCAAATAAAAAATTGGCTGCATTGAAGCAATGATTCTATGCCTCTACTGGTTCAATATGATTTCAGGCATGTGGCATTGTATTTGTTAGCAGTAGAGTATGAAAAAAAAAACACAATGGGCACGTTTATAAACCGTAACTCTTGAGTAACGGTTGAGTGTTTGTACATACAATGAAATTTATAGTCAAGCTTAAGTTCGATTTTATTCTCTCTAAGAAAGAATTAATTAAATTAGAAATTAGGTGATAATATTAAAGAAAAATTGGGAAAATTTAATTTTTAGACACCAGCAGCAGCGGAATGCACATTTTCTAGACAGCCACGTCCGTCATCAGCACTCTTGTATCTAATCTACTTAGAGTAGTGTTAGGTGTAAGCATCATCTATTTAACCAACCAAACCCAGATAAAGGAATGCGAGAAATCTTGCATTCAATTATCAATCCTCAGTTGGTGAGAACGAAGTGTACCACTACCTTAAGCTTCCCTCTTGTTGAATATTTTTACTTTAATATTTACCACCTTATATTTGTTGTTCCTTCAGCCAACCTTGGGTTAGCAATGAAAGCTACTTTTGTTTTATTTGTTTTACTTCAAACATTCGTTTTTTTCGTTAACACTAATCTAGTTGAGTGTTTGTTTTAGAAACGGATTTTCGAGTAGTTTAGCTACCTAAAGTCGACATGTTGGACTCAGCCCAAACAGCTAATAGAAGAGAGTTATGCCGTTTCATCTTCAAATTTTTAGCTAAAGTCATTAATTTAGTTATTTAAAAATATTTGTTTTGTCTCTTTTTATATTTACCAAGCCGTTTCTAAGACGTAACTCTTGAGCTCAACAGTTGCCAAGAGTTTAGTAGCAGTTGAGATCAACAGTTATGTCTTATGAACGTAACCAATGATTTGCTTTCATTTTGATTTAGTCTGTGCAGTGTCAACGACAACGATTGTGCCATTTAGTGTTGCATTGTTTTTATTTGTAAACATAAGCTTTAAACACATAGACAACAGCGGCTACACCGCTACACGACTACAAAATCCGTTGGCTACAATCGTCGCCGTGTAGTCAGCTACACAATTATGTTGAAGACGACAACTACATACTTCAAAACTATTAAAATATTGTAGAAATTTATATTTTACTTATAAAAAAAAATTACTTTTTAAAAAAATACTTTTATTTTTATTTTTGTGACATTTTTTTCTGTTGAATAAAATAAAATTGTCGCAAACAAAAATAGAAATTAGCCTAAGTTAGCTACAGCCACAATGGTGGTCGTGTAGCCATGTAGCAATTATGTCGTCAAAATAATCATCTGGATATAAACGTGTGTATTTTAATTTTGACAGGTTGTAGTCGGTATCCTGCTGTTGTCTATGTGTTTAATGCTATAAACTTTATATTAACGTACTCATTTTACAGCTCTCGTATTAGCAGAGTTTTTCTCACTGTGTGTTAGTATTTTTGTCAGTTCGAAGCGTTTTTTTTTTGTTCACTGTGTTTTAGTATTTTAGAGAGTAAGAAAATTAATGTTTGTGCGTGTTGTATAATTTGAGGTGTGTTTAAACATTTATTTAAGTCATTAGGTAATAAACTGTTTTAATTTTCGACTTAATTAGTCCCAAAATGTGGATGTGATGAATGGTTACAAATTTCATAATAATGCAACAACACTTTTCACTTTAACGTGTTTAAACACAAACGTACATATATACAAACACATATAAAATTTTAAACTTTTTTCAATTTAGATAACAAGTTTTATGTCTAATAAAATAGGACAAATTCAATACGAAACTGTTGATGAGAGTTTAATTAAACAAAAGCAATAAAGAAAATATAAAATAATTTAAAAATTAAGTTAAAATGGTTAATAATAATCTATACATATAATAAAACAGTAACTCAATTCCTGTCTGTCTATCTTACTCTTTGTGCTCGCATCTCGTAAAAACTACTGGCTGAATTTTGTGAGGAGGTACCTCAGTATCCTGATTCAAATATAGGAAACTTTTTTTGAGCAAAAATATTTTATTGCCAAGAGAAAGTGAAAAAAAAGCAATGAAAGTACGCCGTTTTTTTTTACCGATTTATAGGAATCTTTTTTTTTTGGAAAACGCTAAATTTTAAACATGGATGTGCAACAGATGGCGCTGTTTTAAAATAATGACAAAAAAGAATTGAAAGAGAGATATTTTAAGCACAGTTGCGCAACAAATGGCACTTTTTAAAATAATGACAAAATATGAATTGAAAGCAGGATATTTTAAGCATGATTTAGCCACAGATGGAGCTATTTTAAACAAAATATGAATTACTTACTACCAAGTAGCCAATTAAATAAAACATGTATTTGATTTGTATTTTTACTTTGTGGAATTACATTGTTATTAAAATATTTTAAACACCTTTTATAGAGCTTCACAATAATTTTTAGAATTTTATAGAAATTTCAGAATTTAATCCAGGGACGGGTACCTTTATATAAAGTTCCCTACTTTTTTAAAGAAAAAAAAAAAAAACACAGAAAATTCAAATTTAATAGAGAATGTTTATTATCATTGGAAAGAATATTCTTTGGCATTTAGTTTTTGAAGATTATGTCTATCAAATGTTGGCCGTTGCTACGTCGCAGATGGTCCATCCGTTGAGTCAAATTTTCGATGATTCGTTCGACACACGTGATATTTTCATCCAAGGCCTGGGTTGAAGCGGGTTTGTCCGCTTAAACTTTAGACTTTACATATCCCCACAGGAAAAAGTCTAACGGTGTAATATCACACAATCTCGGAGGCCAATGGACCGGCGCAAAACGTGAGTGTATGTGCTCACCGAAATGTTCTCTCAATAAATCCATTGATTGATGCGATGTGTGGGAAGTGGCGCCGTCTTGCTGAAACCAAATATCGCCGAGATCACGAGCTTCAATTTCAGGCATCAAATAGTCGGTTATCATGGCGCCACGGTCGCCATTGACGGTTACGTTCTTATCGGCAACATTTTTAAAGAAATATGGACCGATGATTCCACCGGCCCGCAAACCACACCAAACCGTTGTTTTTCTGGATGAAGTGGCAGCTCTAGAATCTCTTTAGGTTGCTCTTCGTCCCAAATGCGGCAATTTTGTTTGTTTACGTATCCAATGAGCCAGAAATAGGCCTCATCGCTAAACAAAATTTGCCTAGAAAACGTCGGATCTTCTTAGAACTTTTCAAGAGCTCATAGAGCGAAATGATTCAGGCGTAAGTCTTTCCTTAATGAAATGCTAAACAATACTTAACTAAAATAACATGACAGCACGACATGACTCAGACGTGATCCGTAAATAAAATGGCTATTGAAAAAAGTACCTCGAAATGCATCACCCTTTATATCCACGTCAAAAAACTATGGATTATTTTTAGGCCATCATTACCATATTATTATTTGAACATATTCGCACTGATTATTAAAGTGATAAAAAATGTTTTTAAATATATTCCTTTAACGTGCGACATTTTAGTAGAAAAATCAAATCTCAAGTTTTTCTTTGTCTGCCCATTGAAATGAAAAGATTGTATGGTGTAATGTTTTGCCTTTTTGTTTTGCGTCTAAACACAGCCCAAATAACATGGAAAACATGTTGTGCATACGAAATTTCAAAAAAAAAAAAAACGACCCATAAAATACAAACAAAACAAATGAAGAGGGCGTCACAAGAAAAATAAAGTTTCATAGCAAATAAAATAGGTCACAAAAGACTGGCAAACATAAAATTCTAAAAGTATGCGAAAACATGAACTGTAAGGCCATAAAAAAAAAACTTTAGTTCTTGGGAAGTTTAATGGACATGAAGTTCAACATTAAAGAAATAAATTGAGACAAATTTAAATTGAAGAAAAAACCTATGAAAATTTAAGGATTGCACCAAAACGTAGCTCGTAATGTAAATGGCTGGCCGATTGAAAAAAAAAAAAATAAAGTTTACGTACCAAGTGCAACATCAAAGCAGCAAAGTCCTTATAAAACTATATATTTTTTGTAAAGTTTGCTCGACGTCTACTTTTTAAAAAATTTTCTATGAAAAATTTAATATTAGATAACGATTTTTTTTTAAAAAGACTTAAGCTCTGTACAGACGGTTGTCAGATCTTACAATATTGTCAGAAAAATATACAGAAAACGTCTAAGAATCGTGTGAACTTACAATTGTTGTCTGGCAATATTGTCGGAAAAAGCATTGTCAGACTTCAAACTAACAATAATAATGCCAGATATGTGACAATCGTGTGTCAGCACAATGTTAGGTCTGACAATATTGTAAGATCTGACAACCGCCTGTACAGAGGTTTAGACGCTATGTCCCGTTCCACACTTGCATTTTTTATTTTTGAAACATTTTTTAAATTCTCTTGTGAAGTTGCATTCGTGTCCATAGAGTCTGACGACTGTATACTGTTATACAGTCATTTTGATGTCGAAAACAGCAATCAACAACAATAGAGCTGAGCTTCAAGTACATAAAACATCATATTGCTGCCATTTTTATTTCCCCTCCCAACAACAAATACATGAGTTGCAGAAACAAAAATTGCAAGTGTGGAACGGGACTATGTGATCCAAATATTTCAGAGTGCAGATCATTGAAACCAATAAAAGGTTCCATAAATACTATGGGGAGAATCAGCACCATAAGTTTCGATGGTTAAAATTGCTTTACTGCGCCTGAGCTCCTATGTAGACCCAGCAGTAGTTCAAAAGAAGTGTTGCTTTAACCTTATGGCGTTTGACGACGCCTTTGTTTTGCATAGCGAGACAAGAAGTAGCAATTTAAGAACATGGCTGACATGGCCAATGTTCTTACCCTTGTTTAGAAGTTGGAGACTATCTAAACTCCTGACTGGTGCTGGCATAGTATTGCGTAGTGGGTACCGAGTACTCGACACTCGTTAATTTTTCGGGGTAGTCAATATGCAAAAGTAGTAAATCGATACTTTTAAGGTAGTATTTTTGGAAATAAATTTTTAAAAATATTTGACAACTACGACGATAAATTTCCTCTGCTAGTATGTAAACTAAAGTATTGAGTACCCAAATGAAAAGTATTGAGTTGTATCGAGTAATTGAAAGTAGTAAGAATTGCCAGCACTACTCATGATATGCTATTGGTGTCTCTGTTGAGTAGTGCAACAGCACTCTGGTCGCCCTTCGTGAGATTTAGGTCCAAACCACGTTACACCCTGAGGGCTTCGCGTTAACCAGTCACAGAGATTGTAGCGCAAAAAACGTAAAGATTGCCGTGACACGAGTCATTTGGAGACTGGTCAAACCTCGAATATTCGTATCATACAATCTCAGGCGACTAGTGCTCCCATATAAATTGGCGTTAGAAGGTGTTAGAAGTCGACAGGATAATAAAAATGACCCCGAAGGAACTACAAAAGAAATTTTAGGGATGTTCAGACACATTTTTGCTTAAGTCTGTAACTGTGGACGAAAAATGAATCCATCACAACTCACTAGAGATGAAAAAATAAAAAAAATACTAAGCTTCTTCGTATCATCGTGTACCTAAAAATGCTAATGTGGGTCTGTCGGCCAACAAGGGTATGTGGACATACCCTTTAACGACATAGATTACAGGTTAAAAGGTTAAAACGATTACCGGCGAATATTACTCAAAGCTTTTGTGTAGGTTCAATCTTGATCTGAAGCAAAGACAACATCAACCATCAACAAAAAAAGTGTTGTTCTGTCAAGGCAATGTACGGATGTGTAGTCACTATGCCGAAGATCCATAAATAGGGCTACTTGCCCCCTAGAGCATTGAAATAAGCATTTATTAGAGGGATTAAAAAACTAAAAGGGCACTAGCCTGAAAAGTAATGAGCTCAAAGGGAACATTTTAGAGAAATAAAGCGTTTTTTTTCGAGTAAATTAAGCGAAATATTACCGACAGAAAACAAAAATCGTCAAAAATAAATTCTGTGTATGAGTTTTTGTGGTCTGGTCCACTATATAAAAGTAAAAGGACAATTAACAACTACAATGAGTATGTGTTTATGTGATTAGTGGAATAAAACCACAAAGGACGTAACACGACACATTTATGCGAGGCTAATCATTAGAAAATGCTAGACTGAGTCCACAAAAGTTAACAAAGGCAGCAAACAAATGACGCCTAAATTCAAGAAAGCATAATTAAAAGGTGGACCTATTTTAAGATCCTTTATTCAATTTAATATAGTAAATTTTATTATGTTTAATGCTAAAACAATTTTCTTTAGTCTTTGCTCATTTTGAATGATTGAAGTGTTCTCTTCAAATTAATGATTGCATATTCGCATAAAAAATAGCAGCATCAACCAACAATCATTTAAGTGGTATTGGGGTTAAAAGTTATTTTATTTTCTTTAATTTTTTTTTCATTTTATAAACATTTCGGACGCAGTACTGCAGTAATTACGTGTTAAGCCTTTTAAATTCTTGTTTCATTAGTAATTTGTTATGGTATGGAAGAAACATTTGGTTATACTATTTGACAGACAGAAAATACTAAATGGAAGTATTTGCTTAAATTTGTTAGTTAATTTGCGTTGATAATTGCATGGGAGTTGGAATAAAATATTATACTTTGAAATGGGTCCTTATATGGGGACAAATCGATAATTCTCTGATTTTTCTAATATTAACTTATTGTTAATATTATTTGTTAACTTTTGTACTGAAATTCTGTTACATAGGATTAGGTCTTGTTGTTCTGTAATATTCTTAAATATATGCAATATATTTTAAGGACCGATGTGGAATGTGAATCACACCTAAACGTCAAGTTTTTTTCTGCGTTTAATTTGACATTTTTCAATTTCAGACTAACTTAATTTAAAACTGAAAGACACAATGGAGCAATGGTCAGAAAGTAGTGCTGGCAATTTCTACTACTTTCAATTACTCGATTCAACTCAATACTATTCAATTGGGTACTCAATAGTACTCAATACTTTCGTTTTCATAATAGCAGAGGAAATTTATCAACGTAGTTGTCAAATATTTTTATAAAAATACTACCGTAAAAGTATCGCTTAACTACTTTTGTGTATTGAGTACCCGAAAAAAATTTCGAATACTCGGTACCCACTACTCAATACTTTGCCAGCACTATCAGAATGGTTGCAAGAAATGGCAACAGTGAATGATCAATTTTCGAAAAAAAAAAACCATCTTCAGTGATGAGGCACATTTTCACCTCAGTGGATTCGTCAATAAGCAGAAGTGGCGCATTTTGGGCGAATGATAATCCCAGAGTGATTGTCCAAAAATCAATGGACCCACAAAGCGTGATGGTTTATAAGCTGGCGGCATCATCGGGCCGTATTTTTCCAAAATGAAGCCGCTCAGGCAGTTTCTGTGAATGGTATTTGCTATCGTGAGATGATAACGAACTTTTTATGGTACGAATTGGAAGTTATGGATGTGGACAATATGTGATTTCAACAGGACGCTATGACTTGCCACACACCTAACGAAACAATGGCTCGTTTGCGTGACAAATTCAATGGCCGTGTTATCTCACGCGGTGGCGAAGTCAATTGGCCGCCAAGATCATGTGATTTGACACCATTGGACTTATTTCTTTGGGGTTATTTGAAAGAAGAGGTGTACGTCGATAAGCCAGCAACAATTCAAGAGCTAAAGGATGAGATAAATCGTCACATTAAAGGCAAAGAACCTTAATTATGCCTCAGCGTCATCGAAAATTTGGAGCATCGGATGGAGTTGTGCCGCCAAGGTCGCGGCGGCCATTTTGCCGATATTTTGTTCCATACATAATTGAACCATATCATATTATCAAAATAAAAAGAAATTACAACAATTTCCTAACTAATTTGTGTTTAATTCAAAATCAACATCGGCCCCTTAAAATTTAAACACCCGAGTTATAGACAAATTTCAACAATAAAAGTACGAAACGCTATGATAATTTTAAAATTTTTATATAATTTTAGATCACGCACTTTCAAAGGCAACTTTTTATTTTCTATTTCGTATTGTCCCAACACCTCTTTTATATTTCATGCTAAAATAAAATTTTACATTTTACTTTATGTAAACAGTCACTATGTACTATTACTATAAGCCCAGTAGGAAATGCTGCGCCATTTCAAAAAAAAATCTCTAAACAAAATCTTTAACAAAATTTTATTGTAGTCATTTTCTCGTCATGCTATTTTTTACTCTATTTTGCCAGTAAAATATTTTATTTAACATATTTATGGACGAGTATATAGTCACGTCGTTGCTCTACTTGTATGTGCGGTAAATAAATATACATTCTTTTGGAACAGTGGAAAACAGGCTTAGTCAATCTAACAGCACTCCCCTGTTGCTGAAGCAATAAAAACTATAAAATTTCTTTCTAGAGTTTCCGATTTTTTTTACTGTTTTTTTTTTAATTTTATTTTTTTATATACCACGTTTCCAAAAATATATATATTTTTATTTCTCTTCAGCCAAAACTTACCTTTAAATGTACGAATATTTGTGTATCCATAGATATCCTTTGCTAGCCTGGCCTCTGTTTTTTTTTTCAGTTAAATAGTTTTTGCTGATACTGTTGTTGTTACTGCTGACGTATTTTGGTGTTTTCCAGTACGTGATTTTTATACCAAATTTAGTTTAACTGTTAGAATTTGTGTACGTGTGTGTGAGTTAGTCTTTGTATAAGATAATGTTAAACACAGGTTTTCTTACATTGTATTTAAAGCTATTTTTTGCTTTATTATCCTTTAAAGTCTTCTTCCTTTGTGATTAAAGTAACATCTCAAATGTTCAAAAAAAATTATTGCCGACCATTAAACATGCGGTTTTATTTACGTATTTTTTTACATATTTTTTCTATATACTACATACTAGCTGTGCCCGCCACGTCGTGGGCGTGCTGATAATATTTTGCTTTGAAAGTATTTGTAAGACTCTTAATTTTATAGTGTTTCAGTTATGGTTTTTTTTTTATAGAGGGCACCCATTCCTGGATAAAATTCTAAAATTTATAAAAAAAATCTAAAAATTATTGTAAAGCTCTGTAAAAGGTGCTTTAAATATTTTAATAACGTAATGTAATACCACAAAGTTAAAATACAAATCAAATACAAATTTTATTTAATTGGCGCCTAATGTTGCGCAATAGTTTTTAAAATATCCCAGTCTTAAATCCAAAATTTCAGTACCTTTAAACCGCAAATTGCGTTGTTTCGCTGCCTTTTCTGCACTTTGTTTTGGAAATGAGATATTTTTGCGGAAGAAAAGTATCCTATAATGGAATCAGGATGCTAAGGTACCTCCTCAAATAATTTTGTTAAAATCCATGCAGTAGTTTTTACGCGATGCGAACACAAATGAAGCAGACAGACAGACAGACAGACAGACAGACGGAAATGAGTTACTATTTTATTATATACATAGATTCTTTGTTGTTGATTGTTAAGAAACTAAGTTAAAATTATATTTAAACTTAAAAAAAAAATTCTTCGCCAATAATTATATGCTATATTGGCACAGTTTTAGGCCGAAAATTGGGCATAAGAGTATTTTGGACCTAGTTCACAAGGAGGTTCGGGAAGCTCAAATGTCGATGCAACGCTTAAGTATACATAAGTGAAGTAGTGGAAAGACAGTACGGATACCCCTTCCGAAAGGCTTTGTATACAATGAGTGTATGGAGAACGACAGAAGCATTTTTACAGATCTTTAACTTATAAACGGTAGAGCAAGAGCAGTTATATACTCAGCTTAGCTAAACATGTCCTGTAGTTTGCTTTTGGGGGCAAACGTCTCCGTTTACGAACAGAATAGCTTGACGTGTTGCATGTGTTGGATTACCTGTTGGAAAGACGGGTGCATGAAAGAAAGGCTCTCATTGCACTTGACCAGCAGTCGATTATAAATGGCATGAAGCTAGTGAACGTGTACTCCATACTAGTTTTGGAATGTATTTTAAAACATTTATCTCGGTTAATGAGGTAAAGTTAATGTTTTTTTTAAGGAAACATAGGCACAGCTGGGAATAAAGCAGCCGACAAGCTAGCAAAAAAAGAAAAAAAGGATATGCTGTAAATTAATGTAAACTAGAAACTAGAATAGCACTGGTTGTGACACGCTACTACAGCTAGACAGGTTCGAATGGTACGTAAAGAGCCCCTTGGCAGGAAGTATCTACTAACTGCAAGTATTATCTAGCACTTAAGGCCTCTGCCTGGAAGAGGGTGACACGATAGCGCATACTTTGTGTGAATGTTCAGCACTGGTGACGATGGTGACAATGATACGAGTTTAATCATTTTTCTGTAACCAAAACGTGCAGATCTATGTATAGAAACCAATGATAGGTGACGATGATGCGAGTTCAATAATTTTTCTTCAACCAAAACGGGCAGATTAATGTATAGAAACAATCTTTTCTTCAACCAAAGCGAGTAGACATAGGTCTGTTATGTATAGAAACTAATGTTAGGTGACGTGGTTACGGTTGTGATAATGGTGACGACGGTTACAGTTTTTGAGTTGAATAATTTTTCTTAAACCAAAAAGTGCTCAACGTGCCTAAAGAAGATTTCACTTCAAAAATCTTTCTATTCATTTTGACATTGCAGACTAAGTGAAAATATTAAAAACACTGACACAAATTAGCTTCCGCTGCTTAAAATTAATTAAAATGTGAATTTTCATTAAAAACTATTGAAATTTTTGTTTTGGTTTTTAGCAAAACTCTAACTTTAATACTTTCAAAAACGATCCTTTTTCGTTGAACTTATTTAATTAAACCCCTTCTCAAGTTATTTACTAAATATTCCATTCAAGTTTTAATTAATAACATTTTTATTAAATTGAATATTTATACCCTTCACAAGCCGTTATCGTAAAACATTTAAAAGTTTCTATAAAAACGTGCCGCAGCACTTTAAATGAAGATTATCTGCTTATAGAGTGTAAACAAACTGGAAGAAAAATATTTGTGTGTGTGTGTGCATACTAAAGCAAAATCATTTATTTTATAAATAAGCAAAAAAAAAAAAACTTTTATATCTAACAAATGACAACAACACAAAATATAAAAAAAAACAAAACATTAAAACTAAATTAAGAAATAAAGTTATAAACTGTCAAATACGAGTGTATAAACACGAAACACCTTGCGGCAAAATTAAATAAACTGACATTTATAATTATTTAATGGGAGCTTAAAGTGAGGGAGTATATAATAGAGGTTCTTTGGGTGTTTAGCAAAAGTTTTTGTGTTAATAATAGAGATTGGATAATATTTGCAAATAATAAAAAAATATATAAAAAAATTTTGTAATTTTTTTTTTTAAATTTTATGAAAATTTTTTTTATAAACATTTTATAGATAATTGTTTTTATAAAACTTTTACAAATTTTGTAAAAATTTAATGGAAAATGCTAAACTAAAACACTACCCTAAGTAGATTAGATACAAGAGTGCTGATGACGGACGTGGCTGTCTAGAAAATTTGCATTCCGCTCGTGCTGGTGTCTAAAAATTAAATTTTCCCAATTTTTCTCTAATATTATCAGCTAATTTGTAATTTAATTAATTCTTTCTTAGAGAGAATAAAAACGAACTTAAGCTTGATTATAAATTTCATTGTATGTAATACATAAACAGTTCGACTAATAATAATTAAAATTTTCGGAAAATTTTTTTGTAAAAATTTTATATTTTATATTTTAATTTTATATTTTATATTTTATTATTT